>JAJIYU010015444.1:0-12661 GCA_030144865.1 Tinospora cordifolia
TTTTTTTCTCTCTCTCTGCATGACTCCTTTGACAACCTAATGAACTTTCAACAGTCATTCTATTTTAAGGTTTTCATCCCCAAGAGAGCACTGTTTAGGCAGACTGAGAGCCACTTCGGATTGTAGCCTTCAATGTTCTCCTTAACCTCGATCTTAATGAATTGTAAGAAGGAAAGATCGGTGCATTTCAGTGCCACCTCTAGCAACCCTCCACAAAGGTACCCAACGACTTGGAGGTATCTATCTATATTCCAGTGCAGCGAGCAACTAACCCAATTGTTAGAACACCAGACTTTCCTACTGCTTCGTTGTTAAAAAACATTCCACTTTATTGTCAAGAAATCAATATTCAGAAAAGAGGAGGGCACCAAAAGTTTCTCATCAGCTGAGACACCATAACAAAGCCCTGTCGTATCCATGGCACAAAGAGGCACCCACCGTTAAAAAACGGTATTTATCCTGTTGGCGATGTAAAATGACCACCAAGATGAGTTAGGACGGAAAACAACAGCCATACTCCAAACCCCGGAAAGAGGGCCAGGGCGTGGAGGATTTGAAGAGGTTTGGCCACCTGATTTAATTAACGGGGAGAGACATTTTCAAACCCAAGATGCGATAAAACCATTACTCAAAATCCCTCCATCCTTGACCGAGAAGACATCCAGGAATGAAAAGATCCTAGTTTGGTTTGTGGCTACACATGAAACCTTCAGAAATTGACCCTGTAAGTTGTTAAGAGCTTCCACGACAATGACCTTGGCACTGGTCACATAGTTGCTTTTGAAGGTCATAACTTTTAGAAGCCACTGCAAACTGATTAATCATTATGCCGATGCATACAAAATGTGTAGCTGGCAGACTCTTACCCTTAATTGTTCCTTTAAGTTAGCGGTGGTGCCATTAAGGCCTCGGGAAAAGCAGAGAAGACTTTGTCGTGGACAAAAACATATAGGAAGTAGTGCTTTAGGGTTAATGAAATCACCCATGGAAGAAGACAGCATAACATGATCCAACACAAAGATTGCACTCCAAATATATATATTTTTTTAATTTTTTGTGGAGACACTTGCTGCATTTCTCCTAAGATTGCACTCCAAATATTTCTCAACATTAAGAACAGACCTCATTTCTCAGCTTTAAGATTGTATTCTTAAAGCTATCAATAGGTTCAAAATCATTCAAAAAGAAGAGAATGAAATCAACATAGATAGAGACACACATAGCCAAGAAGAAAATGAAGTCAACCTAGGTAGAGACACCTTCATTTGAGCAGACAGCAAGCGCTTTATAAAGAGGCCAGGCACTGAAATTGTATTAAAAGTATTTCTTCTTGGACCCTGTTTTATGTGTTTGTGTGTGTCCTATTGAATATCAAATGGGTTTGTGCTATGACCTGACCTGGTGAGCCTACTAGATTTGAATGAGACATAACATTATTGAAATGTGGGCTTCTCATCCCAACTGATCTGCATGTTCTCGAGTCCAAAGCATTATTGCATCAACAAATTTGTGTGGCAATAGCTAATATGACAGGACTAGATAAGAAAGCTAGAAATGTTTTTCAACAATAAACTTCTGCTATTAATGAAAAGAAACAAACCCTTTAGTAAGAATCTCTCGTTTTGAACCAAACGATAGAAAGAATGGATATAAACTCATTGAATCTCCAACGCAAATGATCTTTATTTTGTGAGCAGGTACTTAACAGTTAGGTCAATATCCTATGTACAGGAGGTTCTTGACTATCTAAAGCAGAAGTAGCATACTTAACCAACTGCTCAACAGTGAAAATTCCTACTGCTCTTACACTTGAGCTGTATCTAGTTTGAAAGTTGCTAGGTCTTACAACAACAATCAATTTGTGCCTCTTGTCCAAAAGCAGATTAATGACCTGACCAATTGATGTTGAAGTTGAAACACAAGGAAAAGGAGCCCGCACAATTGTTGAAAGCATTGCATTCAACTGACAAAAAGAGAGAGGGATCAGCAACAAACAAATCAGCATGAGACGGCAGCATAAAGACGTGATTGGCTAAATGTTTAAAAGATTTACAAACAAGCAACCAAGCAAGAATTTCATGTTGAATCGTAAATACCTATTTTGGCACCTACTTCGTGCACAGTGCAAGTGACATAACTGAGTGATTAGTATTACCTCTCTGCAGTCTTCACGGTGCAGAAGTCCTATACAACTGCCCCAGTCATCAATGACGGGCACAGTAGCATCCCTGAAGAAACGCATTACAACTTTCTCCACCTTTAATTTGGCTCGTAGTGGCTTTGCTTCTTCAAATGGTATCATAATCTCCTCAATTGGAGAACTCAGAGACACCTATGGGAAAGCAAACTATTAAGAAAGTGGAATATGATAAAATGAAGACAAAAACCAAGTCTCTGCATATTCAAACTATCCATGGTCTACGTCATAGATGTGGCACACTGTTTTTCTCCCTGTAAAACAACCTTATGTACTGGTGACATGAAATGTAGAAGACAAAAAACTGAGCCATAGAGCCAACCTTTGACCAAGTACATAACCACAATGATCATTATAATAATGATATGAATTATGGTTTGCAGTTTCAAAATGCATGAGGTGGAAACCACGGTTTTACTTTCTAAAGGATAAATATTATCACTGCAGGAAGAAACATATACTAATATGGGGAATTGAACCCTCACCTCAATGGTTTGACACTTGGTAATGCAAGCTTTCAGATCCCATGTTTGAACCATAATAACTTAAAAAATAAATAAATAAAGTGTATATATTTCTTCTTATCAATCAGAAATTAGCTGATAACAAAACACACATGATACTGAAACTATTAAATATTTTCTGTATAGGTTACTTCAAATATTAAACATTTTTTATATGATACTGAAACTAAAATGCTTGGGATTGTTTTTAAGTGGGTAAGAGTCTATAAGCACAATTGTTGCTCATGCCTTTCTGTTCATCCCAACTTATGACATTAGGTATGCTAAAGTTCCATGCAGCTCAAGTACTGGAATAATATGTTGTAGACTATGTCACAGTTCCTCTTTAGACTATCCAAGTGTTTCCAAATCATTAAATGTCACTACGTCAGCGTCTTTTCATATCTATCCTCAATAATTCAACTAGTCATCAACTTCACGAGTGACAAGAAATCCATTCCATGGTTTTCCTGATCAGCACCACACCAATCGAGAAAATTAGATGTGAAAGCAAATGGTGTACCTGAGGAAGAAGTAAAGGACTAAGCATAGAAGGGGTGCATCCAGATAAAATTTCTATCCGCACAGCAACCTGCATTCCATTTTAAGTCCCAAGATGTGAAATTAGGATATATGTATTCAACAAGAATTACAGAAATAAATATGTACATAAAATTGAATAATAAAAACAACAATAAAGTCGTGTTGCAATCCTGGGATTGGAGAAAACTAACTAAAAGCTCCAAGAATAAAATATATATAAGATTTTCACTCTTGAAAAAATTGCAACCCAGACCGCTTCAATCTTACAAAGAATGCGATTTTTTGAAGTAGGTGTACTATGCAGACAACTGCAAAATTCTATTGAAATGGTCATAGGTTATCATGGTTAACTGCTCATCTTTATAAATGGAAAATGGTTACATGTTTTACTGACACTTCATGATGGTGTACATGTTTAAAAACATCATGTCATCACAAATTCAAGACTCCTCTTACAAATTGTTCTCCTAGATGGTACATAAATACGGAAATATCATATGCTGTTGAAATCTGAACTCCTACTGATATCATAACTTGATGTCATTTGGCCTATACGTGACAATTATCTATCAGGTTTTTATTGGTAACCTAAACAGGCATCATAGCTTAGATTCATAGAGTTCTTGGTTCAAAACTCTTGATTAAACTTTTCTAATCCGCTCTTCTTTTGCTTGCTTCACTAGTGCATGTTCTTTGTTTATATTTCTCCATATGCAACATGCAGCAGCACATAAAGGACTGAGTTAGCGTTAGCTTTTTTTTTTTTTTTTAATGAGGTATAACTTATAATAAATAAAACACTTGGCATGCACAGTTAGGCTCCTACTTGGCAACTATAGATATGGCACCTAATACATATCCTCAATACACTTAATCATTTCTAGCTTTGGTGGGGGAACAATTACTCAATGCGATAGAATAGAAACATGTCAAAACTTAAGCCAAAATTTCTCACCTTTGCACTGCAACCTGGTGCAAATGAATGAATTAGGATTTGCTTTAAAAGTATAGAGGCATATTTTTGTTTTTTAATTCTCAATAACACGTGATATGTGAACATTTTTCTCAAGGCTTAAAGTTAATATGACTTACCATCATCCAGCCTATGACAAACTACTATGGCGACAGAAGGTGGGAACTTAAAAAGAAATGACATAAATTTTAAATGTCATAAATGGCAATTCCCAGAAACTTCACTAGTAAGTATGAGAACATTTGTATGACTAATAGATGTCCAAATCTTGAAAACCAGTAAGGTAGGCTGCAAATATTGACAAGGTTCTCTACAAAAAGAGACAACACACAGAAACTAATTGAATTATCACTTGAGTCCTTGCTTCTATCAAGTTGAGTCTTTAAAAAAGAAAAAATTATTAACATACCATGCTTCCTCTAATTGTACGAGGTATCTGCTCCCATTTTGCAACAACACGTGAAAGAAGATCCACAGCCACCTCAACCTAACAAAGCATTCAAACCAATAAAGATCTCATTATGTATTGCAACAAGAATGAAATACAAATGCAAATTAAATCTCAGTTTTACTAAACTTCAATAAAAGATAATATTGACAGGAATATTGGAAGAAAAAGAAAAGAAAGGACATGCTGAGCACTGCAAGTATCTACACCAAAGATGATATGGCTATAATATACTTGTGTATGATGTACATAGTTATTCATGCCATACAATATGATATATATCTATCGTAATTATAGAGAAAAGTATTATTCTCCTTCACAATTGCAAACAAAATAATGGTTGAGAACTCAATACTTGGCAAATTAACCTTAAGTGGATAATATGCCACAATATTGATAAGGCAGGAAACCAGCCCTGAAAGTGTGTGCTCATAATTTAATGTGTGAAAAAACAGCTCTAATAGTAACACACACACACAAACATCTTGACACAGGAGTAGCCTTGTTTTAGAGTTCATATAGGTTAATTTAAGTCCAACTGACTTCTGCCATGCCAGATTACCAATCTAGCTTTTGACAGCAATCATGGCTACGGGATCAAGAATTCATCAGGTGAGGAAGATCAATGTACTGAATTAAATCAAATGATAATAGTTTTCATAAAAAATCACCATACTTACAATATCTCAGGATCTAATATTTGCTAAGAAAATCCAAGTAAAGAATCAGATAGACCACCTAGATTCAGAATAACTATAAACAACTATACCAAACTCTAGGTCCGGTATTAAATTTTCACTCCATAAATTTTGCAAGGTAAAAAGATTACCACCTGCCCATCATTCGTTGCTGCCTCCATGAGAAGCTCATCAGCTTCAACTTGAGCCGAGAGAGAGATAACCCCAGCAGTATCAAACCACATACGTGAATGAAGACCTTTTACCATATGGTAATCACCTTTAGAAGCAAAAGATCGCATCATAGAAAGATAGAGATGGGGCTTTGGCCGCAAATCTGGATTTGCACCAGATTTCTTCAGAATCTCTCCAAATATACAGAGTGCACCTAGAAATATAATATATATATATATATTGAAGAGAAAAAAATATAACAAATAAATAATAATCAATTGAAGGAAAAAAAAAACATGGGAAGTAACTACCAAAGCAAGATGTCACACGTTACAGTTCTTATGACTCCATGACTAACAAAACCTAAGTGATAAATTGATACATCATATTTTACTAATGCAGTAGATGAATAATCATTGTAGAATTGTACCCACAGATGAAGTTCATTCAAGAATAAATAGTTTGATCAACATATTCATAAAAGGGCATACACAATGTAAGAGGCTCCTACCAATGCAGGTTTGGGGCAGGGTCAACGTACATAATGGTACACCCATACCCTGCAGAAAGTTTCTTTTAGGTCGAAACCCTTAAATTTCTACAATTGAAGCCATCCTTCAGCTAAATTTAAGAAAACTGAAACACAAATGTTGATAGATCTGAAACACAACTATGGAAGGACATAAAACTTTCAGCAACCCTATGGGCTTTTACATTATCCATAGCCAAAGGTTTATCAATCTTGGATTGGTTACTAAACTTGAATCAAATTTATGTATTTAGGAAGTGCCAATAGACGGTGATACCGCCACCTTCGGAGATGTGATCTTTTCTTATTCACTTACGCTGGTGACGGAGAGGCCGGCACCCATGTTCTGGCTCTGGAGGGTGTTCCCTTTCTCTTCTGCGGTTAGGTTGCCATCTAAGTCTTGGTCGGGATGACTTCCACTGCTCGAAGAGTGGCCAAGCCATGAGGCCTTGCCACAAGGGAGGGCCGAGCACCACCACCCCCTCAAGTTAAACTAGAAGCCTTTAGCCCTATACTATTACATCATTTGATCCATATTTAATTGATGGATTTTTGAGGAAATTAATACAAATATTTCCTGTATGAATTCCGCCAAATAAAAAAGGTTAAAATAGGACCATGTTTATGTCAATAAAGTCTTGATGTTTAAAATTAAAAATAAAAAACAAAAACAAAAAAAAGAAGAAGATGACGAAGAAAGAAAAAGGGGACAATACATTGTAGATAAAGATGGTGATAATTTTTCCATTCAAAGAATATACACCCCTCCCAACCACAGCTCCAAGAAGTGTGTGAACCTCTCTATCCTCACATATTAGGGCCTATAGGAAATGGACCATTAAGTGAGATAAGTTTATATTCCAAAAATAATTAATTAATTAATTAATTAATTAAATTTTTAAAATTTTTCAAGTTATTTTTTTTTAAAGAAACAACGATTCATTGATATAATAAGATTGCTACAAACATGAATAGAATGTCACCTAACCATCTACAAATACAAAAGGAAAACCAACCTTGTCCTACCCATCCCCACCCCCCAAAGACATTACAAGATATTCCCCCACCCTGCATCCAATCCAAAATGGGATACCCCAAAGATAACGAACTATTACTTACTCAAAAAGACACTAGTAACACTTACTCTTCCCAAATCTGATTAAGCAGGAGGGCCCTATCCTCGAAGATCCTTGCGTTTCTCTCCTTTCACAGGCACCAAAACACTGCCAAACTAGCCACCAATCAATGAGCTCGTTGCTTCATACAAATCTCCTCCCAAAATGGGCAAATACTAAACTGCACATACCGCTCACTCTCCTCAAAAGAGGAATTTAAGGTCATGTTTGGTTGGGTATAAACAATTTTTTTTTTTAACAAAAACAATTTACTAGTTTCCATAGTACCCCAAAATGTAAAGAGTAAATTTCCTTTTTCTTTTGTGCGTTTTGCAAAAGAAAGTCTGAAAAGTAGTTTGCAAATACTAATCTACAAAACAGGTGTTCTCATATTGGTTGTTGCCTTTTTCTCTAACCATTCGAGAACATTTCCAGGATTGGAAACCAAGCACAACGTAAGGGTTTTAGTCTATTTAATTTTGTTAATAACTGATGGCATATGAGCTTCCCCTTACTAATCCCTAAGGATCCTGGTTTTGCTGAAGCAAGAGACAACGCAACCAACAAATGGAAGGAGATAAACAACCTCTAATCTCACTTCATGAGGAATGGACCCAAGATCACTCAACCAACCACTCATTGGTTATAGATATTCAAATTAAAAACTGAAATAATTAGATACCTAACCACAAAAAGAAAGTAACCTTTTTCATACTATTGTCATGGATAAAATATTAATGTTTCTTGCACCATTAAAATTTCAAGATAAAAAAACTAGCAGAAACCCCATTTTAATCAAATCTACAAATTGGAGTCTTTCAGATTCATTGCTTTGGCTATTATGAGGTATGAATTTACATGAATTAACAATATTTGATTATATGGCTCTTTTGTCTTTAAGTTTTGCACAGCCATTCTGAGTTCTGACTCTTGTAATAGTCTGTGTTTTCCTTTTTTGGTTGGTGGCGGCATCACATATTTATATAATTAATACAATAGTTTCTGTTTCTTTTTTAAAAAAAAAAAAGAAAAAAAAAAACTAGCTTTTAGCTTTTCAACAGAATGATATAACTGCTGGTTACCTTTAGTTGATCCACACTTAAGCAGTGCATCAATCATTGAAGTGTATGCAACTCTATCAATTAAAAGACCATGAAATGATTTCATTTCCATCACAATCTTCTCAACTGAAAGCAGGTCTGTAGCATGGCCAAAACCCTGAAAAATTTCCTCAAATAGCATTAGAAAGATCTTTAAAACTGCATATAAAACGATAAATATCAAAAATCAGTGATTGACAGTATAAAATTTTGGTACCACAGGTTAGTGAACGTTTACCTTCATTCTGATGGACAATGCCAATGGGTCATAAAGCATAGAGCTTTCCATAGAATAGTCTCTTTAATGTTTAATAAAAGAGCACAGTACATTCACCTAACAGCTAAATGAGGTACCTTTAGTAAGGTAGTGTAAGTGATGGCATCTGGAAAAAGATTATGGGAGTCAACCTTCTGTGCTTCATCCTGCAGAAAGCAGGGATGTTATTCAAATGCACTGAAGAGAGATATTGACAAATTAAGTGATCTTTTAGGCTATAAACTGGCCTTTCAAACATGCTTGAGACCTTCATTTCAGCAAGAAATTGCATTGCAGCATCCATTTTTCCAGACTTCACACATGCAAATATTAACGTATTATAGGTACGGCGATCAGGTTTCAATCCTTGATGCCGTATTTCATCAAGGACGTCCAATGCACCCTGAGGAAAGCCAGCATTTACATATCCCTGAAGATGAAAAAACAAACTTTTCATCTCAGTCATTCGTTATGCAGCATTAAGAAAGTCAGATTTGCTATAAATTCAAACTCAAGTATGCAGTAATTTATTAATCCTAGGGACAATCACAACTGATAAATACAAGCTGATTCAAGAAAAGAACTTTAGTAGCTAGTCTTGCAGAGGAGCAGGTCAATGCAAACCTTCATTAACAAGTTGTACACTAATATGAAAGGACCTTCTTTGCGAAGTGCAGCATGATATCGTGCAAGAAGACCATTAGCACGGCGTAAATCCCCTGCACTAAACCCAGTGCAAGTAAGATACATGTATCGTAAGCAAATAATTAACTATCATATTGTCAGAAATACCTGAACTAGTTAAGAAGGTAAATACACCAGTGGATAATATGTGTTCATATCCACATATATGACAATCACTTTGGGTTTTCAATAAAAAGACTTTAAAAACAGAAACGCACCCTTTCTACAGCAAACCTTCAACCATTCTCTTCATAAATCGCCATTGAAATCTTTGTTGGCTGTTGGCAACACTTCAATGATAGATATTTGAGTTTTGTACGATTGAATCACTTGGATAATGGCATTATGGCATATGAAATATTTTTTTATCAATTTATAAAAATTTAATATTTACCATGGAACATGATGTTATATGTGTGTGTATATATATATATATATATAACTGTCCAGACTGAACTTATTCAAAACTAAGCATACCATATCGGTTTTATTTCAGTTTTTGGTCTTTAACGACCCATGTTTATAAGCAGATTGAGAATATAGGAACATTGAAGAACAATTTTCCAGACTTTCAAACATGTTATATGCATAGATTTCTCAATTTGCAAGCTTGTTCTCTCAATAAACAGATCTTACCTTAAAGTTTCCCATAAATAATCAGTAGCTCACATATGTTACAAAGCATAATCTAAAAATTAGGTCTCAACAATAGCATTTTAGGAGGAATAATAAATTGCACCATGGGAAAAATTAGCATGTTTTTACTTAGGTCTACATTATCTATTTTATATGCTTCCATTTCAAAAAAAAAAATTAGCATCTTTTTTTTTTTTAAACGTACTCACGGACAAACAAGCATATATAAGTTAATGAAGGAATGAATGCAACAGAAACGCTCTCAGAGATGGCATCAAAGTTATTCACTTTTTCAGTATAACACTAACCTGCTTCAATCAGAGAATTTAGCAAACAACAGATGAGTGTTGGCATTAAATTTGAACTTTCAGCAGGAGAAGCTTGCTCAACAGATTCAAGCAATTGAAATGCTTCATCAATTCTTTGAGACTCTCCCAAACCCTTCACAAGATAGATGAATAGCCAAATATAAACTAATGAGGGAATGCAAGAGAATGAGAAGCAAAGATGGGAAACTTTAAAACTTAACTCATTGTACTATGCTTGGCCTTTTGTCAGTTATTTATAGACAAGAATCATACCAACTTAGGAGACTTTAACCAAACTAGATTCAAACCTGACTTCAAAACATAAATAGATCCTACATATGATAGGAATGTTTCGACTGTCCATTGTGAAGTCATTTTGCCAAAGATCAAGCATTGCCACTAAAAATTTTTATGTTTTAGTAAAAGCATTAAAAAATCATAATTTTACTTTCTAAATAATGTTTGCTTATGCACAATCTCCAAAATTTTGGGCATTTTCAACCCAAGTCTTCCATTTTCTGCCTTTACAACTTTCAAATTTTTACTATTTCCTACCTTTGTTCCTATTTTTAACTAAATAAGACAACTTTTACCCATACAATTACATCATTATTTTTATTTTTTTTCTTACATCAATAGAGAAAGGAAAACTTTAATTCAAATTCACTTGATACCAAAAGATCCTAAACTGAGACTCAAACAGCATTTGTTTAATACTTAAATGTAACAATCTTCATTTACAAGTTACAAGATCAAGAATAATGCCGTCGATTTTATTGGACCTCTATAATTGATTTTTATCAATTGAGTTTCTATCTAATCAAATCCCCAAACTACAAAGTAGAATAAGAACAAACTGGATGAGGGGTAGAATTGGACTCTTATCTCCTTAACACAAGTTCATCCCACAACAATGTTTATGGTCCGCTGACGGTTGTCTCCCACAATGAGCACTTCTTAAAATAGCAGCATTCTAAATTACAAGACCATCAGACCAATGTACATATCATACTCTCATAGACACAATTACAAGGAGCAATGCAAGTTTTAAATCTATTCTAATGATAAACGAATAACTAATGACTCTAGAGTGTGTGTGTGCGTGTATACATATACATATCAAAAAGGTGCAACTCAAAGACACCATTAAGAAGAATCGTTTCCTATGTACATTTCTACACATGAGAATAGATACCATTTAAAATGCACATCTCTTTAAATGAATAGGTATTATATGGAGGGATACACCCATTTAATACATTTTTCCATCTTTCAAATTTTTAATTCATCTTAAAATGGGATTTTAACGTATATACTTTCCCAAGGTGTGTTTCATAGGTGAGAAATTAGAAATTTTCTCGGGAAAATTTCTCTTTTTTTCCTCAGCTAACAAATACATACTAAGTGAAATTTATTATTGACGAAATCAATTTGGGATTTTATTGAATAAAAACTTAATACACAGAAAGTACAAACTTTCAGGAGGAAATTGTGATTTTCTCAAGTTGGTAGCAAAAAGGTGACCAAAAAAAAAAGTTCTAAAAGAATATCCTCAGCTAGGGTGGTGAGAAAATAAAATTTTTCATCATTAGATTTTTTTTTTTTTTTTTTTTTTGCACTAATATAAAGAACAAGTAACACCATAATAAATATCACAGAATTTTCTTATAACCAACCAAAGAATCGTGAGAAAATTTTCTCAAGAAAAGTTCTCTTTGATAGCAAACATACCCTTACTATTAATTTACCACAATGTATACAGATAGAATATGCAACCCACACTAACAAATTACAAACAATCCTATTACCTTCAACAGAGTTCCATATGTAACACCATCAACTCCGCAACTCTTAGACATCTGTTGGAAGATCCGAAGGGCCGAATCAATATCACCGCAATGAACACAAGCCTCCATTACCGCGTTCATCACAATCGTGTTCAACTCCCCATAACGTTTCTCCGCTAGCTCAACCTCCTCAAAAATCTGACCATCATTCAACCATTAAACTAACTAAAAACACGATATTAAACGGAAATATAGAATCCACTTCAAGAAATGATAACCACACTCAACGAGGACACTCGCATACCTGACGCAGCTGTCTTCTTCTAGTGAGCTCTACGATTCGAGAAGTGAGTCTTTTGAGGTTAGGCCTGAGGGAGAGACTCTGATTCTGGCTCTGGTTCTGACGTTTGTTCGAGAAATTATTTCCGAATGAACGACGAGGAAAAGAAGAAGAAGTGATAGAAGAGAACGAAGTCGTTGATGTTGCAGAGCAAACTCTGAAGAGCACTGTTAGGGTTTCCTGAGAGAAAGCGAAGCCATGAATTTGCCGCATTGTGCTGTATCTGCAGTTTCAACCCACACCGCGAAGAAGAAGAAGAAGAAGAAGCAGAAGATAATGTTATGTTACTGCAAATCATCTCTCCATGCGTGCGAAAGGCAGAAACAGTGGGAATGGGATCGCGTGGAAGGGCATTTTGGTGATTTCAGTTCCCTCTTTCCTTTTTCATTTT
>JAJIYU010015445.1:0-12664 GCA_030144865.1 Tinospora cordifolia
CAAATATACTAACTTTTCTATTACACTAATCCAGATTATACATAAAATACCTATAGTATAGTTAGTCTGCTATGCAACTAACAAAAGGTCATTCCAAGAGCTGAAGAAAAGGTTGAACATGACGCCTGTATTGATCACTCCTACTCTTGGAGTGAGATACACAGTATGTACAAACGCATCACTTCATGGCTTGGGTGCAATGTTGATGTAAGAGGGGCAGGTAGTAGCTTATGCATCATGACAGTTGAAGCCACATGAGTAAAACCGCCCCACACACAACTTAGAGCTTGCAGCGATTGTGCTTGCTTTGAAGATATGGAGACACTATCTTTATGGAGAGAGTTTTGATTTGTATTCATATCATAAGAGCCTCAAATAAATTTATACCTAGAAAGAGTTAAATCTTCGGTAGAGGAAATGGTTAGAATTCCTTAACGATTATGATTTTCAGCTGCATTACCATCTGAGTAAGGCTAATATAGTAGCTGATGTACTTAGCAGAAAGTCTATCAGGAAGGGTGAAGAGGTAGCATGGATGTACTAGCTGATTGATAAGTATAATTTGGGTATAGTTACGGACAAAGAACATGCATATATGTATGTGATGTCATGCTAGCCAGAAATTCTACGGTAGATTAGAGATGAATAGAAGAATGATAAATGGATAACAGATCTAATTGAGGGCGTCAAATAGGGCAAACATACAAACTTCAGATTAAACTCAGAAAGTGCACTGAGAGTGGGGGATAAACTCTGTGTACAGACTACCAAACAGATCAAAGACACCATACTGGATGAGGCACATCAAACCAAGTATACAATACATCTAGATGGTGATAAGATGTATCAGAATCTAAGGAAAACCTTTTGGTGGCGAGAGATGAAGAGGGACATAACCAAATATGTCTTTAAGTGTTTGAGATGTTAGCAGGTGAAGGCTGAACACAAAAAACCATCAGGGTTGTTACAACCACATCCAATGCCGGAATGTAAGTGGGATCATGTCATGATGGATTTTGTTACTGGTCTTTCGAGGAATCAGAAAGGAGAAGACACTCTATGGGTCATAGTGGATTGGTTAACAAAGGTAACACATTTTTTGCCTATTCGATCTGCAGATTCAGTGAATAAACTAGGTGAGTTATATGTCAAAGAGATTGTTAGATTAAATGGTGTTCCTAAGACCATAGTATCAGACAGAGATGCTAGATTTACATCTCAGTTCTAACAGAGTCTATAGAAGGAACTAGGTCGTAAGATCACCATGAGTAAAACATTCCACCCACAAACTGATGGCCAATCAGAGAGGGTTATTCAGATACTTGAGGATATTCTTAGAGCGTGTGCTCTTGATTTCAAGGGGAACTGGAGCAAGTACTTGCACCTAGTAGAGTTCGCCTACAATAACAGTTATCAAGAGTGTGTGCTCTCAATTTCAAGTGCTCTACGACAGACCCTGTAGATCACCATCATGTTGGGTAGATTTTGAAGACCATATACTCACTGGACCTGAGATGATTGAAGATATGAGTAATCAGATTAAGAAGATCCAGAGGAGGCTAACTACAACTCAAAGTAGATAAAAGAGTTATGCAGACAGGAGAAAGAAACCTTTAGAGTTCCAACCGGATGACAAAGTATTCTTAAAGATAAGTTTAGATAAAGGAATCAGATCGTTTGGACCTAAAGGAAAGCTAGTGCCCAGATTCATTGGTCCCTTCGAGATCATCAGGCGGATTGGTGAATGTGTATATGAACCTGATCTACCAAACAAATTATCTTTAGTCAACAATGTGTTCCATGTCTTGATGCTCTAAAAGTACAAGCTAGATCCTTCTCATGTCATGCAGTGGCAAGATATCGTACTTCAAGATAACGCAACTTACGAGGAGCCAACTGTTAGACTCATTAACCGTAAGGTGCAGAGTCTTAGGACCAAGGACATTCCCTTGGTTAAGGTCTTATGGAAGCATCATGGCCTAGAGGAGGCGACCTGGGAGTTGGAGAGTGAGATGCAGAGGAGATACTCAGATCTCTTTACCAGCAGCGCTTGATGGAACACATTAGTCCAGTACTTTCATTTAAAATTTCAAGGGCAAAATTTCTTTTAAGGAGCGTAGATTATAATAACCCAAATTTTTATATAGCATACACATTGAAAACAAAATTTTAAAATATAATATAATTAAGAAAATATATGAATAATGTTTTTTTAATAAATTTATCCACCATAGGTTAAGTGAAAATAAATATTATGGGTAGAAATTTATTATATTAAATTACTTATTGAAAAGAAATAATAGTCGTATGAAAATAATAATAATAATAATAATAATAATTTAGATAGGGTATAAACAATGAATATATGTGTGTGTGTGTGTGTGTGTTTAATGGTTTGTGAAAGAGGAAAATATATATTATATTATATAGTTATATAAGTAGATGGGAGTAAAATGTATATATGTTGTACGTTGGTTTGGGTGACTTGAGAAGTGATGGAAATGAATATGTGGAATGGGGTATTGACTATTAATGTGAGTCCTTGAATTTTATTAGTTAATATATATATATAGTGATGAAAGACATGAATTTGTGAAATTGGAGCTTGTTAATTAGTTGAGATGAAGAATTCTATTGGCCAAGACATTAATATAAGGCTAGTGGGGTCGTGGAGAAAGAATCTCTCTTTTATTCTTCACTTTACGAACAGACCAGAGAATCGAAATCGAACGGAAAGAAGAAAAGCGAAAAAAGAGGAGATCCGATTTTTTGCTAGATTTGACGCGTAGGTAAGCGATTTTCTCTGATTTTAATTGCAAATATATTACTTAAGCCCTATATTACAATCCTAGGGGTGTAATTTTGACTGTAAGGGGGTGTTTTATAGTCGTACCCAAAAATTGGGCATTTTCCCACCATAGGTAAAACTTAGTAAGAGTTATACCAAAACACTCCTAGTGATACGTAGATCTCAAACATATAGTTAGTTTTCGTTTGTTTGTCCTATAGACTCCAAAATAAATATCCAAAGTTTAATAACCTTTGGATGAGTTTTTTATGATATAAATCCTAATAAAGTTGTAATTGGAGCCCATAAAAATATAGAGAATGGAAAATATGTATCCATCAACACCAAAGTTGCAAATTTTGGATATCAGTTGAATTTTTGTTGAACGATTGACTAATTGGATTATTTAAGAAAAATAAGATAAAACACGATTTAGAAGCTTATTTCTTTATGAGTAGTTCACATGTGAGATATCTAATTATTATATTTATATTTATCGTTGCAGATTATTTTTATAAATTATCTAGAAGGTTTTGAACTAAGAGTTGGAAGCAAAGAGGTATAATAGCTCATTTTTACTTATTTTGAGCTATAGTTAGTTGAAATAAAATTAATTAAATTTATTGGAGATGTGAAGAACAGGTTGAACTGTTCGGAGAGCTCCGAAATATAAATTAGGGCATCTGGGAGCCCATAATTAATACGTTCGATTTTTGAAACCTGAACATCCTTAGTAATAATTATTGTAATTGTAAATGTTCTATTTTGGATATGGTTGTGGACGATGGATGTTGAATATCGAAGTTCAGGGGGTTGGGGAGATCTGGAGAATTTATTTTATATTTTTAAATTGTAGATTTAAGTATTAGAAGCGAATCCTAGCAGTGAATGACGTAAAGGGAACCAATTAATCACAGGTGGGCAAGATTTCTTTGCTCACTCGTATTATTTAGATTTTAAGTTCAACATGGATGTTTGATAGTTTAGGACTTCTATATGCATGTTTCTATCTTGATGGGCTTGATTGGATTGAATGATGATATTTGACGTTGGATTAATCGTTATTTAGGCATTTCATCGATTTCATTGACTTCTATTAGTCCCATTTTATTTTATGAGATTTAATTTGAGAATGTTATATTGTGATGCCATAACTTGATTAATTGATAACCTAAAAGAAGATAAATGACTTTAAGAACGCCATTGCCGATGTGAGGTATGTAACCACTGAGAGCATTGTAGTCTCGCTACAATGAACAGCTGGAAGCGCATCATAGGTAACCCTGCTCTAATGTTGTATTATGCAGTTAAGAGTCTTTAGAAATGGGTAATGACTATATAGTATTATTTGTTTCTAAGGTAGTGGATTCCAAGGGTATGGCTGAGGAATTGTAGTGTACCTGAACCTTTGTGTATGTTATTGATTGATGGTTGATTCTGATTAATGGGCCTTCAAGTATGGCTATGTAGTGTACTTGAAATTTAATGCAGTTAGAATTGTTGTGTTCAATGTGTATGGTTGGGGAATTGTAGTGTACACTTAATTGCGATATATGGCTGAGCTTATCGTATCACTGTGTTTTGGAACCTCCAGGGAATAACAGGAGATTATCTACTTTGGACCTAGGATACAACAAACCAATCTATTGTGTGAAATGACTAATGTTTTGAAAGTATTTGCATGTTTTGGATTTGGTCTTTATAATACTAGTGATGTGTAGGAATGACCCATTAGGCTTTTCGAGCTCACTTAATTTATAATTTCTCAAGTACCCACAGGAACCGCAAACATTGATTTCACAGGTTTTGAAGCAGTACATGAAAAACCTTTAGGAGGTTAACTTTATTTTGTTTTTGGATATATTTTGATGTAATTATTGAACAAGGCAAATGCCTATTTTTTTGTTGTAACTTATAATTCTACTTTTTATTTCTAAGTTTTGGACTTGAACATGACTTTCATATTTTGAAGTACATACAGGATATTTCATTTTCATTATTGAGATTTCTTTCGCTGCATTGAATTATTTAAATTGTTTATGTCATGTACGCATATAGACTACATTACGGATGGAAAACAGAGAACAGGGAATAAAGAAATTTGACTACTTTGGCCCTTGAGGGGAGGTTGCCCAATGATCCATTCTGGGGAGTCCGGACCTGAGGCCAGGGTGTCACAAAGAACCTCAAGTATATTTATACCTAGAAGGAATTGAACCTTAGATAGATGAGGTGGTTAGAGTTCCTGAACAATTATGATTGTCAACTGCATTACCATCTAGAAAAGGCCAACGTAGTAACAGACGCACTCAGTAGAAAGTCTATTGAGAATGATGCAGAGATTGACCAAATGTACCAACTGACCAATAGTTGTAACTTGGGTATAACTACATATAGAGATCAGGCATCCTTGTAGCTATGACTTGCCAGCCAAACTTACTACACCAAATCAGAGAGGAGCAAAAAATAGATAAGTGGATTACCGATCTAATCAAGGGTGTTAAATAGGGCAAGTATATAGACTTTAGAATAGACGCAGAAGGTACACTAAGATTGGGAAATAGACTATGTGTACTGAGTGGGGGATAGACTATGGCAACCATACTGGATGAAGCCCATCAGACTAAGTATACTATGCATCCAGGTGGTGACAAAATGTATCAAAATCTGAGGAAGACGTACTGGTGGCGTGGTATGAAGAGGGACATGGCCCAATATGTATCTAGATGTATAACTTATCAATAGGTGAAGGCTGAGCACAAGAAACCATTGGGTTTGTTGTAGCCACTCCCAATTCCAAAATGGAAGTGGGATAATATCACGATGGATTTTGTTAGTAGCCTTCTGAGAAGTCAGAAAGGAGAAGATACAATTTGAGTAATTGTAGATCGACTGACGAAAGTAGCCCATTTCTTGCCGATTCGATCTATAGATTCAGTGAGTAAGCTGGGGCTATACGTCCAAGAGATTGTTAGATTGCATGGTGTTCCCAAGACTATTGTGTCAGACAGAGATTCTAGATTCACGTCTCAACTCTGGCAGAGCTTGCAGAAGGAACTTGGGAGCAGCATTACTATGAGTCCAACTTTTCACCTTCAAACGAATGGACAATCTGAGAGGGTCATTCAGGTGTTAGGAGACATGTTAAGAGTGTGTGCTCTCAATTTCAAGGGCAACTAGAGCAAGTATCTGCATTTGGCAGAGTTTGCTTATAATAACAGCTACCAAGCTAGCATAGGCATGGTTCTAATTGAGGCGCTCTATGGTAGACCCTACAGATCACCATCGTGTTGGGCAAATTTTGAAAACCAAGTGCTTATTAGCCTAAAAATGATTGAGGAAATAAATACGCAGATCAAGCAGATTCAGAAGAGGCTAACTATAGTGAAAGTAGACAAAAAAGCTATGCTAACAAAAGACAAAAGCACTTAGAATTCCAATTGGGAGATAGAGTTTTTCTTAAGATCAGTCCTTAGAAAAGGATCAGATGGTTTGGAGTCAAAAGAAAGCAATTGTTGAGATTCATCGGTCCGTTAGAGATCATTAGATGGATTGGTGAGTGTGCTTATGAGTTGAATCTACTGAATAGTATGTACTCAATCCACAATGTGTTCCATGTTTCAATGTTGTGGAAGTATGAGCCAGACCCATCTCATGTTATCCGTTCGGAAGACATCGTACTTCGAGATGATGCTACTTACGAAGAGCCAGCTGTTTGAATCCTTGATCATAAGGTGCAGAGTCTCAGAACGAAAGACATTCCCTTGGTCAAGGTCCTGTGGAGGCATCAGAACCTGGAGGAAGTGACCTAAGATCTAGAGAGTGAGATGTGGTAAAAGTACCTAGATCTCTTCATCATGAGCACATGAGGGAACACATCACTTAGGTACGTACTTTATTTAAATTTCGCAGACAAAATTTCTTTTAAGGGGGTAGGTATTGTAACACCTCGAATTTTTCTCAAGCGAACGTGTCACAAAGAATGATTTAAAAAGAAATTAATCAAGACGAAAATGGATTTAAAATGATATTTTTAATTAGTTTCATGTATAATATATAGTTTGAAATATGTATATATATATATATATATATATATATAAGTTAATAAAAAAAGAAAACTCAAATTTACGGCGAGTAACTGCAGTACTCCCATCGGTACCATGGTAATGCGAGTTATTTTGGAAAAAAATCAGGGTTTCTATCGCGATGTACTATGGCTTATTTTGGTAAAAAAGGGTTTTTGTCAGGTTTTTCATTTCTCTTTATTTTTTTTATCGCAGAAGCACCAGACTATTGCAGAGACCACGAGAAGCTATCAAAGTTATTCCAACTTAGATTTGAAGCTTTGAGGTATAAATTTGAAGCTTCTAACTAGTTTAAATCTAGTTCTTTAAGGTTCTAGCTTGAATTTGACAAAGAAATCTCTCAAAGGTGGAATTTGGAGGGTTTTGGGGGTTTTGGGGGTTTTGGACGTTCCGAACTTGTGGGAATCACCTCATTTCTATCCTAAATAAACTATTTAATAGTAATAAACTAGATTTCTGGAATATTTGAACGTTTCTTTACAGTTTGGGACCGTTCCAAGTTGCTGGGACTCAAATTTGGAGAGTATCTATCGTCGGGAGGCAAAATTTGCTAGGTATAACCACCTAGAACTCAGATCTCTAGATCTTTACTGATTTAAATTTGTTATTTTGCTTTATTGGAGATATAGGGAGGATTTTGGAGGTTGCAAATCCTCTTTAGTAGAAAATGGAGATCTTGGAGGCTTCAATTAATTTTTATTTATTGAACTAGTATTATCTATTTGAATGGAGACATGTGGATGTAGAATGAATTCTACTTGAAGTTTAGGGGGTTTAGAGACTTAGAGAAATTGTTTCATTTTGATTGTATGAAATCCTGGAATTTTGGAATGATCTTGAATTAGTTGAAATTGAGATTTGGACTTTATAATTATTTAAGCTTAAGAATATTTTTGAATGAGATTGAATGTGAGTTAGGAACTTAGAAAATTTTTGTTGATTGTTGAATTTTAGATTTTAAAATTTTAGAGTATCGAATATCTCTAGGGAAAGCAAGGTAACCTTGAAGGTCTGCAAAATCAGGTGGGCGGGACTTCTTTGCTCATTAATATTATGTGAATTTTGGATATTGAACAAGGTGTTTGGTAGTATAGGAATTAGATGCATTTTAGGATTTTTTTTGATATTTTATGAGTTGTTTGTTGTGATTGCTTGCTTAAGATTTTTTTTTCATTATTTTTATAGCATGTTTAAAGCATAAATTGTTGCATGATTCTTTAAACAAATATTTTAATTCATGCTATGATTTTTCATGGATAGCCCATGTTTTGAAAATGATGCAAGTTTTATTTCAATGCAATTAAATTATTATATTATTTTTATTATGTGAAATGTAGTGGGATGAATAACTAAAGAAGATAAATTAAGATTAAGAATTTCATGTACCAGTGCGATTGACGAGCCTGAGGTGGATGAGGTGGCATCTCCTATATATAACTGCTTGAAATTGACGTGCCACAGCGCAGATCATATGTATCCCATACGGATAACTGCCTACGACAGCGGATTGATCCTTGGATGATGAGTGGCCTAAGAACTCGATTCTTGGATTGTGGTCTCAAAAGGTAACAGTCCATATGGTGTTACCCCCATATTTGCTCTAGGACCACGAGGGGAATACCAAGAGTTTTACTCTTTCGGTCTTAGAGTTACGATAAACCAATTGAATGTTTGAAACACTTAATGTGTGAAAATGTGTGATTGTTTGGTATTCTGGTTTGTATAATGCTAATGATGAATAGAGAGATTCACTGGGCTTTTGAGCTCACTCACTTTATTTTTCAAGTATCCATGGGTGCGGAGCTCAGTGATTCACATCAAAGTGGTCGGTCTTTTGTCAGGACCTCTTCTAGAGGTTGTAGTGTTTCTTTTCGCTTTATTATTTTTGAGTTGTGTTGTAAATATTGAAAACTGGCTTCTGCCCTATTTTTCTTTTGTTTATATTATTTTTATCTGCAACTATTTGCTAACTCACTCTTTATTTTGGTTCTATGAATGTTTGAATTTTCTCTGTAGAGACTCTGATTATTTTGAGAATATCTTTCTATCGTTAAATTTCCAGTTACTTGATTTTCGATACAATTGTCAAAATGATTTTTTTTAAAATTTGAATTGATTTATTTATTAACTTTCAATTTGAGAAAGAGATTTTAGAATTTGACTATGACTTGAAATTAAAAATTTGACGTCCCGGTCTTCGGCGGGTGGCGGCATGGGGTGCACGACCTCTCCTGCCGAGCGGGCGTGTTTTTCCACACTAACCCCTATGACCCAGACGATGCTAGGCGGCCTGGTTTGCAGTCGGGGTGTCATAACTACTAGCTCCAAATCATGAATAGGATAATTTCTCTCATGCACCTTCAACTGTTGTGAGACACAAGAAATCACCCAGTCTCCCTACATCATCACACACCCAAGGCCTGTCTCACATGCATCTGTATAAATTACCAACTCACAACCTAGTTCAAGTAGCACAAGTATTGGCGCAAATGTCAAATGAGGCTTCAGCTCAAGAAAGGCCTCTTCACACTTATCCTTCAATACAAAGGGCACATCCTTCTAAGTAAGTTTCGTTATTAGTGCAGCAATTCTTGAGAAATTCTACACAAATCTATGATAATAACCTGTCAAACCCAAAAAACTATGGATCTTCATCACTGTGGTAAGTCTCGGCCAACTAAAAATAGTTTCAACCTTAGCCAAATCAATGAAAATACCATCGGCTCCTACCATATGGCCTAAAAATCGAACCTTTGTTAACCAAAACTCTCATTTGCTAAACTTAGCATACAAGTGGTGATCTCAAAGAGTTTGCAGTACGATTCTTAAATGCTCAGCGTGTTCCTCCCTCGTCTTCGAGTAAATGAGAATTTCATCAATAAAGATAATGACAAGTGAATCGAGATAGAGACGAAACATTCTCTACATCAGGTCCATGAACATCACAGGGCATTTTTCACGCCAGTTGATAGTACCCAAATCTTAGCTCTATCTTTAAAAACACAGTGGCACCTGTAAGCTGGTCAAACAAGTCATCAATGAGCATGAGAGTGTACTTGTTCTTTATTGTCACCTTGTTAAACTGTGGATAATCAATACACAAACAGAGGCTCCCATCTTTCTTCCTTACAAACAACACTAGAGCACCCCAAGGTGACACATTAGCGGTAATAAAACCTTTACTCATCAATTCGTCTAGTTGGATCTTCAATTCTTGTAATTCATTAGGCACCATTCAAGAAGGAGGGATCACAATGGGTTGTGTCCCTAAAATAACCTCAATAATGAAATCGATTTCCTGCTTAGGAGGCAAGCCGGGTAAATCTGCAAGAAACACATTAGAAAAATATCTAACAATAAGAATCTCAACTATACTCTCCTGTGAAGGTCCCTCATCTATGGTGGTTAGACCGGCTAGAATATGAATCTCATATTGAATTGCCATTCTACCTTGGGTTATCGTCTTATCAGAAGCACTACCTTAAAAAAAAATAATAGGTTGCCCTAGTATCTAAAACATCACCCTCTTCGTGAAACAGTTGACATGCGCATGATAAGCGGCTAGCCAATCCATTCCAAGTATATAATCAAACTCTAGGAACTCTAACACCCAAATGTTAATAATGGTCTCAAAGTTCCCCAAACTCAACATCAACTCTTACATATCAAATTAGGGTAAATGCATTCCCCAGCTGCAATACTCAACATGAGCCAGGTAAGTGCCCTAAGGGGTCTAAGTTTCAATCTATTTACAGCATGTCCAGATATGAATGATAAAGTAGAGCCAGCATCAACCAACACATATAAGGTAGAATTTAAAAGAGAAACAGTACTTTTTACCAGAGCGTGGTAGCTTCCTGATCAGGCTGTGTGATGGCCTGTGCTCTCCTTCGAGTGACGGTAATAGTGGGTGAACTGGAAGCTTGAACAAGCATAGGGTAGTCATATTGTTTGTGGCCTGGTTGACCACACTGATAACATATAATCTGGCGTCCCTGCTCAGCCTGATATGTCTTGTTTGGCCCATAACCTCTATGTCCTAAATCTCAGCCTCTACCTCGGGCCCGTAATGGGTCAGTGGTTGTCCCATTGACTGATATGTCTGAACTAGGGTGGTAGCAATGGGGGCTACAGGAGATGGCTAACTATGGCTCCCTTTGGACTGTCCCCCCAAATATTTTCTCTTCCTTTTGGATCCACCACGATAACCACCCTAAGTCAATGATGTAACACCTCGATTCTTGAAACATTCACAATTAGTACATTGATCTCATACTTAGGATGCATACACATATATATTCATTTATGTCACATGACATCGTTGAGAACCAGGACATCACTTATTTTACACATCCATAATAATTCTTCTAGTCTCACCAGGTCACATCCCACAAAATCATTTGAGCAAATAAATGAATAACAAATAAATTTATAACTAGAAACATGGGATGACAAATTTGTTCAATTTAACCCCATAATAATCAAACTAACATTTAGCCCCATGGCCAAGTTTCAAATAAATTTTTTATGAATAAAATAGTCTACAATGATCTAGACCCATACCCCACTAAAATAGGAAACAACTCTTAATTTAGAAATAACCTTGTCAATGATGTCTACTACTATTAAACTACTTTGTGGTGTCTCGTCGATGCGAGCTTTCTCTTATTGGTTACCTGAAAAATAAGAAGTGGGGTGATCTCAAAGAGCCCAATGGATCATAAACAATACATCTCAAGCATTATTAAAGTCAAAACACATAATATGCAAACATTATTTAAACATTACGTGTTTCAAGCAATTCAATTATTTTTTAGTTAACATTCAGATCGAAAGGACCATCTTCGATGTTCTCATTAAAACAACGAGTGCCCAATGCTAATGACAAGGAGGGTCATGCCCATCATCCAATGTCCGGAAACTAGGGTCCAACCCAGTGTTCTATTTCAAATATATTAACAATTTCATAATTTGAGAACACTCATAGTGATCAATTGTGATTCACTAAGCCGGTATGTGGTTCGGTTCTTGAATACGATGATCTTAAAGTGTTAACAAGATTCAAATTCTAGCATATTCACAATCTCATAACTCAACAACAACTTATCCATAATAATTTAAAAGCATGTCATCAATCATACATAGAATCACACCACATGCTATTTCACGTATAATATATGAAACTTATTTTGAAAACATTTAATCATCATAAATGCATAATAATTATAAAATCAAAAGGTTTATCAATCAACAAATAGCATGCATGAATATTCATTCAAAATAATGAACAAACACATTCCATATTTAAAACTCAAATAATATTAAAGAGCTAGGTAATCATTTTCACCTGTTTCGACATTCGATAATCTCGAGATTTGCACTGTGTTTGTAATTACTCAAGATATTGACCTTAATCATGTCAAATAATTTTCTTAGAAATTTATCTAACTTTAATATTTTAAACCTTTATTTTTTTTATAAGTTTATTTATTCTTTTATTTAATAGTACACCGTCACTCTAGTTTCTACTGTGAACTTAATTAATAATATGTTTCTGTGATAAAAATCATCATAACTGATTTTTTTTTATTGAACCATGCTAAGATTAATCTTTACTTAAAAAATAATATAAATTACCATACATATATTACATGATAATTAGGTTTAGTGATCATTACGCACACATAGAATCCTTTTTTATATCTACTAATATTTTTAATAAAAAATATATCATTTATATTTATTATATTTATTATATTTATTATATTTATTATATTTATTATATTTATTA
>JAJIYU010015446.1:0-12676 GCA_030144865.1 Tinospora cordifolia
GCTCTGTAGTTGCGTCTTGTACGATCTTCTACATCAGAAATCGAAAGTCAGTTTTCTTATTTTATTTTTAAATGTTGATCTGTGGTGTAATGTTATACCATTAGAATGTTTAAATTGTTCTTTTATAGTTATTTGTTATGCTCTTACAATTAATAAAAGATTAAATAGAGATTTTAACCACTGACACGAGGTCGAATTTGCACCGTGAGCATTCTAAACAGGGGTTGTAAGAAAATAAAGGGTTCGAATTTGATCCTACCTCACTCCAATGGGTCTAAGCTCAGTATAGTAGCTCTTTTCCTAGAGATAGAATGTTGGAGGGTATCCTTTCGGTCTTTAATGACAGCATAAAACAATAAATTGGTTGAATTATTTAATTTTTTGTAAGTCGTTACTATGATGTTTTATTTTGTTGAAATAATGAATTAAATATTTGAGATGATTTACTAGGCTTTATAGCTCACCCCTTATTTTTCACATTTAAGGAAATTAAAGCAAATAGGCCATTGGAAGATCATTAGAAAATTTTTAATTCAAATTTATTATAGGGCATGTGGGCCCAATTCATTTATTTACGTTTTGAAATTATTTTCTATTATATTGAATAAATGTACAAGTACTAGAAAATTTTGAATAAATAAATAAAAACTTATATTTATTTATGATATTATGAATTATTTTGTACATAGACTAATGTGCATAGGATATCTCATGAAAAATAAATGAAATAAGGATAACGTAACACGGGGCCCGCCTCCCAGGCATCCCAAAAATATCAAAGAAAGATATCGTTGGATGACGTGGGTCCGGACACGAGAAGCGGGGTGTTACAAAGGTAGAATCAGAGCTTAGGCTGTAAATGCCTCGGGCGAGGATTAGAAAGAATTAACTGGTCAGGTAAGACCATTAATTTGAATAATTTAGAAAGCTCTACTTCTTGTTTTGAAAATTAAAATTGATTTGAAAAATTATTTTTTCAAAAAAAGGATATAGGTTTTTTTTGACAGTTTTGTTTAGATACAAAGATACGAGTTAAGCTAATAGTGGGTAAGCCTTGTCCTGAGTAAAGCTAAACATTGAAAGGGAGATGAGTGATCCTGTTTTAGAAGGCACAATTGCTAAGTAGACTTTGGTCTCGCTGTCTGATCTGGAGGTTGTCCCATTAGCTCAAACGAGTAGTCGTAGTTGAAGAACACACTTATTTTCTTATGAAAGAAAATTAGGAGGTGGTAATTTAGGGCTAGGAATTCATTATAGTCCAAAGGAGATGCCAAAGGTGGTATTGTGGATAGAAGAAAGTTGTCGGTTCGGCATAAGGACCCTTCAACAAGGATTTAAGAACCTAAGTCTAGGAAAGAAACCTTAAGTAGAGACTTGGGGGGTTGTCAAGGGTGGCATAGTAAATCATGAATAAACTTTTAGTACATAAGTTAGAGACTGGAAACATGTGCAAAAGTAACATTTGTTTGGTCAGGGCACGGGACCAGGACGAGACCAGGAGGATCCCGTATCCTTGGTTTCTATGTGGTATGAGACACATAGGAATTCAGGGGTACGAAAGAATCCTAAACTCGGAGAATGACGAACCATGTTTGGTGAATGATCAGTGGCTTTGGACAAACTTGTCTCCCTATGCTTGGCTGGTATGGGACAGTCAAGTATAGTGGAGCTTGGGAAGCCTTAGAAATCGAGACATTTGCGAAATTAGTTAGGTGTAGTAAAATCTCTGGGTGGAAGTCTACATCGAAGGCCAAGGGTGGTATGGGACACAAAAACCTGGAGGCATAGGCGGAAGCCTAGAATTTTATTACGCTAGCATGAACTTCTATTATCGAATGATTGAATGTATGATGATCTTACTATTTGAATATGCATGTGTGACATCAAATCCTATGCCCAAAAACAAAAGGAACTTAAAAGAATAAAGAATTAGGCTACTGGACAAATCGAGAACCTAGAAACCTGAATCTAAAGTCATGATCATACGACAAGGCAAAATCGTGACAGTAATACTAAAACAACTTGATTTGTAGATAAATGGCTAGGCCCAGAAGATACGCTACCAAGGAAACAAAATCTGAAGAGACTGATTCTCGGCGGCAAGAGGTTTCAAATAACGTAGTTGAGACCTAGATGGAAAATATGATAGTAAAGGTCACAAGAAGGGTCATGGAACAAATCGAGAGGGCCCTACCTCGGATAACGCCTCAGGTGGCACCATAGCCACGGATCCAAGAACCTATCCCAGTGTAGCAACCAGTGCCAGTATCAGTGCCTGAGGTTCCAGCTCGTTAGGAGGAACATGAAAATTTGGAAGATAGTGAGCATAGAAAGATGCTACTAGAATTAAAGAAGCTTCAACCATCATAATTTGACAGAACTATTGATAACTTAGCGGCTGACCATTGGTACCAGGAATTAGAAGAACACCTGGATGTATTACGTCCAAGTACAGTAACATTAACTATCCATCAATTCAAGAGACCAGCTAGAAGTTGGTGGCAGATGGTAAAGTTAGACCCAAACATTAATGTCAGCAGAATGAACTGGAAAGAGTTTAGGGAGATATTTTACGAGAAATTCTTCCATAAAGCAACACTGACGAAGATACAAGAGGACTTCGTTCAATTAAAACAGAGAGATCTGACGATGGCCGAGTATGAGGCCAAATTTATTGAATTGGCCAAGTTCTCACCTAAACTGATTAGTGAAGAGAAGAAGAAGAAAGTCAACTGCTTCACTCAGGGTTTCAAGATTGAGATTCGAAAATTAATAAAGATAGCATGCCCGAAAACATATAGAGAGGCTATAGGCAGGGCATTGACCCTAGAGCAAGAGTTGAATTTCGAACAGACAATAAGGAGCCGGAACACGAGGCCAGCAGAAGGCAGGGATCATCATGGGCCTTAGAAGAGACAAAATTTTAACCAGCAAAATGGTGGAAACAAGGCACCCCATGCCCCACAGCAAACAATGCCAAATAAAAAAGAACGAAAGGAGGAAGCATGACAACAAGGCCTATGTTATTATTGCAACCAACCTGGACATTTGGCGAGATTCTGTCTGGCTAAAGTTCAGGCCCCACAACAACAACATCATTAAAGAGGAGGAGAAAATGGACGTCCTCAACAACAACAACCGTGACCAAACAACAACCAGGGATAAAACCAAAACTAGGGTCGTAGGCAGAACTAGGCCAGAATATTTGCAATTGTCGAGGAACAAGTCCCCGTGGTGGAAGGTACATTCCTATCATTTAATGTTGCTGTGAAACTGTTGTTCGATTCGGGTGCAATGAAATCTTTTGTTTCGGAAGAACTGGTTAATAAGTTATAACTAGTAACAAAGACCTTGCCTATAACCTTAAACGTATTCACACCCATAGGAACTACTATCACTATAAAGAGAATGTGTACATGTGATCTTAGATTCGGGGATAAGCTACTTTTGGTCGATCTTCGAGTACTTCCATTCCACGGGTACGCCGTGATATTGGGTATGGACTGGCTAGACCAGTACCAGGCACAAATCAATTGTCCCAAGAGAAGAGTGATGATAAAGTTGCCATCAGGAGAAACCTTTAAGATTAATGGTGATATTCATAGGTTGCCTAGGAGCCCAATGATGGCCATGTTGAATTGCTTAAGGCAGAAGAATGACCTTGAAACCTCTTAGAGGAGGACTTTGAAGGACAGAAAGAGATCAAGAACCCAGAAGTGGTCCAAAACTATGAAGACATATTTCCTAATGACTTACCCAGACTACCACCAACTAGAGCTGTCGAGTTCAAGATTGAACTCCAACCTGGAACCAACCCCATAGCTATACATCCATACCGTATAACACCAGTAGAATTAATCAATACCAAAAAAATACAAAAAGTCCGACAAATCCTAAAAAAACACAAAAAACCCTAATCTCTAACCCTAAACCCCTAGCTGCCCCAACCAAGTAAAAAAAGGAATTTTTCTACAATAGGAAAATAAAATTTTATGAAACTAACCCTCGGAGACCCTATATAAACCCCCCTCTCCCCCTCATTTCATTTATCCTAGCAAGAACAAGAACAATACTCATTGCTTTTTCTCTGCTTCTTTCTTGGCATCTTTGTTCCCTTTTTTTTTCTTAAAGCTATTTTAAACAGCTTGCGAAGTAGTAGCAATGAAGTGCTACACAGATCTTGGCGAAAAGATCTGAAAGGAATTTAGAAAGCGATTTTGAGGTGAAATGACTCTCATCTTTTAATTTATTATTTTGATTTAAATAATGCTTGCTTGTATAGTTAGCTTAGTTTCTTTTAATTGCGTTTTAATTAATTTATTTACATTATTATATTGTTTATGACTGAGAGAGTAGCTCTGTAGTTGTATCTTGTACGATTTTCTACATCAGAAATCAAAAGTTAGTTTTCTTATTTTATTTTTAAATGTTGATCTGTGGTGTAATATTACACCATTGAAATGTTTAAATTGTTCTTTTATAGTTATTTGTTATGCTCTTAGAATTAATAAATGATTAAATATAGATTTTAACCACGTACTAGCACGGGGTCAAATTTGCACTGTAAGCATTCCAAACAGGGGTTGTGAGGAAATAAAGGGTTCAAATTTGATCCTACTCACTCCAATGGGTCTAAGCTCAATATAGTAACTCTTTCCCTAGGGATGGAATGTTGGGCAGTATCTTTTCGATCTTTAATGACAACAGAAAATAATCAATTGGTTGAATCATTTAATTCTTTGTAAGTGGTTGCTATGAATGTTTTATTTTGTTGAAATAATGAATTAAATATTTGAGATGATTCATTGGGCTTTATAACTTACCCCTTATTTTTCACATTTCAAGAAATTAAAGTAAACAGGCCATTGGGAGATCATTATGAAATTTTTAATTCAAATTTATTGTAGGGCATGTGGGCACAATTCATTTATTTATGTTTTGAAATTATTTTCCGTTGTCTTGAATAAATCTACAAGTACTTGAAATTTTTGAAAAAATAAACAAGGGTTTCTATTTATTTATGATATTATGAATTATTTTGTACATAGACTAATGCACATAGAATATCTCATGGAAAAGAAATGGAATAAGGATAACGTAACACGAGACAGCGTCCTAGGTAGCCCAAAAATATCAAAGAAAGATATCCTCGGATGACGTGGGCCTGGGATACAGGAGGCGGGGTCTTACAGAGTCATGGCCGCAATTTGAGCATGTAGAACATTTATATCATCAATCTCATGAATTCCCACCTTCTTTGCAGTTTCTCTTTCTATGTCATGGCCATATGCATTTGCTGCCATGTCTTCAATGAGTTGGGTGGCATCAGTAATGGACTTTTCCATCAACGAACCTCCCGCTGCAGAATCTACTAAGGCTCTAGTAGGTTGATTGAGTCCACTGTAGAACATCTGAATTTGAAGCCAAGTTAGATATTTGTGCTGTGGGCATCACCTCTATACGTCCTTGAATCTTTTCCAAGCTTCATAAAGAGATTAAAACTCGGATTGATTGAAGGAACTGATTTTACCCCGCAATTGATATACCTTAGCGGGTGTGAAATATTTCTGGAGGAATTTTCGACCCATTTCCTCCCATGTTGTAATACTTCCTGGAAGCAATGTCTGTAGCCAATTCCTAGTTTTATCCCTTAGAGAGAAAGGGAAAAACCTCAACCTTAATTGGTCTTAAGTTACTCTGTTCATCTTGACTGTGTCACATATCTCGATGAAAAAATTGAGGTGAGTCATAGGATCTTCTATTGCTAAACCCCCAAACTACTGATGTTGCACCATTGTAATTAAGGAGGGATTTAGCTCGAAGTTGATTGCATTTATCGGCATCCTAGCTATGCTGGAGTAATTGTTGTTCAGTACGGGTTTGAAGAAATTTCGTAATGGTGCATGTCCATTGTTCCCCACACTAGAAGTTCCACTGTTAGCCATAGTTGATACTCGTCCTTTGGTTTCCAATCGAATCTGTCTTTTGGTCTTGAACAAATATGGGTCGTATGCTTCACAGGGGTCTCTACTCATGCAACCCTGAAACACTAAAAGAAAATACAAGATAAAGTGTATTCAATGAAGTTAAAAAGAAAATATAAGCAATTAACACAAAAATAAAAAGTAAATATTTTGCCTTAATTAAAACTAAACCAAGTTCAATTGATTTTAAGATAGTTAACACTGCTCCCTAGCAACGATGCCAAAAACTTGTTGGCAACCCCGCAAGTGTACAAGATCACAGTAGTAATAACCGATAGAGACCAGGTATCGCTCTCAGGGAACAAAAATTAGTCAACTATTTCAAATCTCAATCTAATATTAGCATTAACATTATTAAGGCTCGCAATAGAGTTTGATTTGTTTGAATCCGAATTAGAATTAAAAACTATTGAAAGTATTAAAAATCTATTTCAAAAACTATGTTGAATAATTATCTAGGATAATAAATTATTTTGTTTTCACCTTCAATTTCTATTCCAATTTATTAAACTTCTAGTATTGTAGGTTCTAGCACTTATCATCAAGGCCCTCTCCTAAGGCACCCCAACACTTATCAGTCTTGTTCCCTAATACTCTTCCAAGGCAGACACTTAACAACTTAATGCCTTGTGAACAATAATTACATGCAACCTCTTAAACAGCCAACAACCTCATGGTCAATCAACTTGTCTAGGTCTATATTATGATATTCGAACTATTAAACCTCTCTCCCAAGTTAGTTTAATAGTTTGAGGTCATAATGTTTATGGGCAGTATATTAAACACATAGAATATAAAACAATGCATCAAAATCAATTAATCGGAATATGAAATCTTAGAATCCTACATTAGAAATTTATATCCCAGACTTAGGATTAACGAGCTTGACATTGTAATAACTTCAAATATCAAAGAATAATGAATCTAAGGTAACATACTGAAAACTTAATCCTTGATCTTCAATCCTTTGTTGTTCTTGTTCTTTTTTGTTCAGTTGTCAAAATCAACTAACTTTCGAAGTTCAGAATGCTTAAACCCTAATCTACTTCCCTATTTATAATAAAACACTTAAAAGCCCTAAACAAAATTAGAAATAAATTAATTAATCACATTATTGCAATAATCCTCGTCCCTACTTGAAAACATAAATTTCTGGCATTCTGTGAACTGCGAGCGCTGCTCAGTTATCGTTTTCTTCATAATTTGCATGTTTTGGTTACCGCGGTCACTGGTATAATTACTGCGGTAACCAGTGTGACATGTCTATTTGCAGTTTTCTGGCTTTTCGCCAACTACCTCGGTCATCAGTTCACGTACCACGGTAATTGGTTATTTTTCATTGATTTTAGTTTTTCTTTGCTTCTTTGTGTTGTAATTCTCTCTCAACTTCGTTCCTGTCCTGCACAAACACTAAAGAACCTTCCCCAGACATCATTTTCTCATAAAAATTCTATAAATAATGCTTAACAATGCTCAAAGGCAATAAAACATGTAATTCCTATCTTAAATGTTCATGCCACTGATCATGCACAAATGTATTTGATTTCCTACTAAACTTCTATAAAATACTTATAAACTACCCATAATAATATTGATCTATTATGCAACTAACAATTACCCTTTATCAGGCTTGTGATACTTGTTATTATGATATGTGTTCATCTCATGACTCTGTGATTGTAGCTATTGCTAGTTTTATGTGTTCAACTCCAAGTTGAGCTCCTTAGCTTTGTGATTTTGATATGTGTAGCTCATGTTAGGTTTAGAACCTTTACTATTTTTAAAACATGTTCAATTTAAGTCAAGCATGTGGCGTTCAATGCTTTAATACGTATTCAATTCACTTAAAACCAATGACATTCACAACTCATACTTGGGCCTATAGCTTTTGTAGTTTTAATACATGTTCAACTCATGTTTGTCTCATTGCCTTTGCTATTTCAGACCTAGTTAACTCACGTGGACTTAAGGTTTGCAAGGAAAGGTAGCAAAATTGCTTCTTGACTTTTCCATGTATTAGGTGATCACTTTACCTTGTTACAGTCATTGCTCTCAAGGATTTGGTAAGTATTGTTTTACGAATCATTATATGTAGTAGTTGTCATATATCAAAACATAGAAAGTATTAAGCTTTCAAAGTTCAAAACTTATCTTTTTTAGTAGCTTTGGAAACACTTAATAAAACTAGTAACAAGGCAAAAAGTTCAATTGTTGTGTCTTGTGTAGTCGGACTTGTTCCACAACCTCCTAAGATTCGTCATCGATCACTAGATTAGTTTTGTTATGAGAAGTCAATGTTGACAATCTAAGCTTTATTCTTCTCATTAGTCATGCGTCCAACTTTATTGAGGTGGGCAAGTGACACTAATATCTCTAGACATGTTCTCACTTAATTGCACCAATAAGTTGTTCCCATCTATTATCGATTGACGAATTGGCCTGAAAATCCTCTTTCACTAGGAAAATGTGTTAGATGAAGCCCTCAACGTGCAAGTTGTTGATTGTTATTCTTTAGTATGTCTTTGCCTAGCTTAATAAGTGTTCAATGTGTGATGCTCTAAAGTTTTAACTAAAAATATAGACAACAAATATTTATATTGAGGTATATTATAACACCATGATTTTCAAACCATAAACAATTTCGTAATACCTTGCACATATATGGCCATACGTATTTTATTTTCATTCTATCACATGTCATAACTAAGAACTGGGGCATTACTATTTCATTACTATAAATAATCTCCTGGATGCACCATGCCACATCCCATAGAACATATGAATGAATAAATAAGATGACATTAACAATAAAAATTTGGGATGACATATCAATTCAAGTAATAATAACAGAAATAAACTAAAGTTTTGGCCTCGTGGCCCTGTTCCTAATATCAAAAATAAGAAATAAATAGCTACTAATTCACTAGGCCCATATAATTGAACGAACAACCATGAATAATCTTTATTCCTATGGTGACCTCAACATTGAGGCCTAACCCTACTAGAAAATAACTTGACCATACTCCTCAACTGTAATACCCCAAAATTTATTCAAAAACTTAATAAAATAATTTGAGTAAAATAAACTTTGAAAAATCCATGAAATTACGGTGCATAAGATGTACAATTCGACATATGAAAGGATCGACGAACTAGAACAAAACCCAAAACTCTGCACAGGAAACATTCAATGGTTACTGCAGTAGTTAACATCACTATTGCGGTAATGTGTGTAAAGCTGTACAAACAAAGAAAATGCAATTTTTATGGTTACCGCTATAGTAAATGGAAGTACCATAGTAATATGTGAAATCCACGTTTTGGCTATCGCGGTAGTGGATCGTGCAACCGCGGTAATGCGTGAGAATATAAGCATTCGACCTTGCGTGAAAACCATAATTTCCATCATTCCATCTTACAATTGCATATCTCCTCCCATGCACCAAAACCAGCCACCTCCTACAAAACCTTTCTCCTCCTTCCACATGTGTTCTAAGTTGGATTTACCCCATTCTGCTCTCTTTTAACTATCTCCAAGCATAGAAAGAAAAAAAAACTGCACAACTAGTAAGGAGTTCAGATCGTGACACCTTCTCAAACGATGGAACAAAGGTAATGCGTTAGTTTTTACGTGGAATCCATCTTTTCTATCACTATTTTCACATTGTCTAAGATTATACTCATCCCTTCGACATAACAGAACCCTAGAAACATCCAAGGCATTCCATTGAGATGAACAAGTGAAGTGGTGAAAGGAAACGAGGTACAACATTATTCTATTCAATATAATGTATGATTTTAAGTCTAGATTTTGGTGTGTTGGAGTACCATGAATTAGAGGAAACGAGGAGTGGAAGAGCATGAACGAAAATGTTTTTTTTATGGAAATCACCTGATTATTGTAGTAGTCTACTGCTCTAATGCATTATACACACGAGTCTCTCCTCTAGTTACCATGGTAATGTATAGTTATATTACAGTAATGACATGATTTTTTGCAAAATTCACAGACTACTGTGGTACATTACTGTTGTAGTGTGACGAACATCCACAGGTTATCGTGATAGCATGTCTGAGACCCGTGCATGTTTTCTCACATGATGCCATAGTGCATGGGGCACTGTAGTTGTCGGGACCCCTTCTCTAAGCCAAGGGTGGCCCGATTGGCACAGTGGCCTGATGAACTCACTTACCACGTTGAGTTCACCCAACCACTATTAAGCCCTTTTTCCAATCTCATACACACAGATGATATCAGAATAATTGGTTAAAAGCAAAAGTAAACAACATACGAAAGAGAAAACATTTAATTACATATCTGTCTTGTCCAAAACACAAAATTGACCATTCACACATGTACAAGGAATGACCAACCTCTATATCAAAAACCACAAAGAAAGGAGACAGGAGTCCTCAGGGAGTTAGGCGATCACCACGCCTTTTCCTTTATTAGCCACTGAAGAATTTGAAAAAAGTGATAGAGTAGTGAGGCTAAAAGCAACATGGCTCGGTGAGTAGAAAGCCCAGCATGTTAACTATAACGAATACTCCAAAATAATGCATGTATGCATGAGCAGCATAAATACCATAAAATTTAAATGCATGGCATAGTACAAAACAGTTATAAATAATCAACCATTATAAAAACATTTCAAATCCATGCCAATCAAAAACATATCCAGGCTAGGGTTAACTCAACAAACCCAACCTATGGTCATCGCTCGAGCGGGTCTTGGGTTAGGCGTACTGGCCACTCGAGCGGGTCGTAAGCTAGGCGTACTCCGCGAATATCCTAACCCCGTGCTCGGTCCTTGAGTGCCATGACTCGAGCGGGTTTGGTGGCTAGGCGCACTGATCATATGCCCTACCCCCCGACGCTCAAACCTTGAGTCTAATATCAATCACATCAAGTACTCTGACCTCGACGCTCCGCCCTCGAGCCTATAGTTTCAATACCAATGTACATCTACACATCTCAAAACCAATTAGATGTATCTAAATCTCGTGAAACCATTTAAACCATGTCGTTTTACACAAGTTTTATGCAAGGAATACGAGTTACAAAGAACACCTGAATCAAACTACTCACCTTGGGTCCTATGCACCGATGACCCAGTCTCGTAGTGCTCACTCGAATCTGTATCAATTAAGCTTAATCTCAGTTCTATCCATACAATGGTCTAATCTTACTGTCCCTACTCAGTTTCAATTGACCTAATGATCTCGGTCAATGTTCGATCAGTCGGTCAAACCTGGTCAACTTTGGTCAATGTGGTAAACCTAGTCACTCTTGGTCAATTTGTGCCCAAATTGGTCAAAATAGGTCAATTGGGTCAACATTAGGTCATTTGGCTCAAAGTTCCCAATTTCCAACACTTAGCCAAATTTTGAGTTCTTTGCTCTCTTGCGCAGCGAACTTGCCGATTTTTCTGTGATCAACCGTAAGTCGGATTTATGCAAAACTTTTCAAATTTCATCTAGACTGCCTAAAATTTCACCAAAGTTTTATTTCATGATTTTTGAACACCATTTACTTGGGTTTCTAGGTGCATTAACATAGACTGTGAAAATATCGCATATCGTGTGACAGGCAGTTAAATGGTGCCTCTATTGACCCTCCTACTGAATTCAGATTTGGCTGAAATTTTGTACACATTATCCTAACATATCCAGAGACCTCTCTACTAAATTTTAGCTCAATCTATCGACATTTGGTCAGTCAACTAGTCTCTTACTTTTCTATCTTGTCACATGAAATTTTCTGGGTTCATAATTTCTATCTTCTTTCTAGTGTTCATTCCCCCATTAAACCACAAATCCATGGGCTATTTCTTGTGTCTATTTCAAGCATGTAGGTCATATAACATTTATTTTTCAAGAATATTTCGAATCAGTAACATGTAATACTAAAGTCATGCCCAACATTTCATCAATTCCTCAGCTTTATTTTAAAAGAACTCAAGAAATTTTTCTAAGTCCTAGCACTCTAATTAACCTGGTATATTTGTAAGTGTAGCAAATCATACTCACATATGCTTATGGTGAGATCTTTATACCTCTATGTAGCATCTACTATAAGGTTTAAAATGCCTCTGGTTCCAATCCAAACAGAAGTCTTTAGGTGGTCCAAACACAAGCTCAAATCTGGTCCCAACTTGATTTCTGTTGGCACTATTGTAACAGTGAATCAAACAGTCAATGCCAGTGACTTATAAAACATATTGAAAGTTATAGTATTTGGTTTTCACCACTTGGACATTGAAATAAACGTAATAAGAGGTAAAATGAAGGGTCTTGCCTCAGGGATGAACCTAGAATGGTTCAGGTGTGAGCTCCTTAAAGTTGTTCCAACACAGTTTCTGTCACACTGCTGTAACAGTTTACAGATAACCCACTCCAATAGCTTGGAAAACATGTGTAAAGCTTCATTTTTTGTTTTCTATCAGTTTGAGGTTGAAGTACACATGGAAATGAAGGAAATGAATGGTCTTACCCCTAGAACAGACTTGAAATGGCCTAGGAATCGAAGCTCCAAAGATTGATTCAACACTGTTTTTTTGTTTTTTGGGTTTGAAATTGGGTGGACAACACCTCTTCTCGGCTGTTTCAGCTTCAAATGGTTTCGAGATTCAGCGAGCTACTTATGGGACTTTCTAGATGGTGGCAAGAGCTTTCCAAAAAGCCTTAGAATA
>JAJIYU010015447.1:0-12687 GCA_030144865.1 Tinospora cordifolia
TAGTTAAAAGTTAATTCGTGTTCTCTCTTCTTCTTCTCCCGCTCGCTCATCCTCTCTTAAAGCGTTCATTTAAGAAATTGAGAAAGAAAAGGCCGATAACCAGTTTGGTTCTCTTCCATTGGCGGCTGGACGTAGTTTGTAAGTTCTCATCGTCTCTCCTGCTTCTTCATCTTCTTCGTTCGGCTTCATAAATGGAGAATGCCGCTTTCTTTCTTTCTTTATTTATTATTATTATTTATTATTATTTTTTTAGGGCATTGTGATCGGTGTATTTTCCATTCATTCTCGATTACTTTGGTTTCGTAAGTTCCGCCGATGTTTTTACAATTTTAGGGTTTCCTGATTTCGTCTCGTTTCGTTTTCGGTTGAGCTGGTCACGGTTGGTTTCTTGTTGATGGAAACCACTTGTTTGCACTTTTTCATCATTTTGTGACTCAAGCTTGCGTCTAATCTCATCAATCACATAGGTACTTATGATACTTTCTAGGAAAATTGACAAGTTTCAGTCTCTATTCCTATTTTTGTTGTTTTATTCTTTGTTTGAACGATATTTTGAATGCCTCCTCGTGAACGTTAGCATCCTTTCGTTCATGCTTTTGTTATGTTCGTGCTATTCGTTGAGTTTCATTTGGATTTTATATATCGTAATTCTTTCATTTTTATTTATTTCTTTTTGCTATTCATCTTTTTTAATTGAACTGTGGATTCTCAACCTATTCAGTTTAGAGCCAAAACATGTCTTCAATCCAACATGGTTTGAAGGTCCAACCTCTCCACTTCAACGTACGTCAAACACAATATTAGGGGTATTAGGCTCCTTCACTACATATACGTATATACATACATACATACATGCTGTAACACCCCCCTCCCACACCTTGCCCAATTTGTCCCTTTGCACGTTATTGTTACGTGCTTGCATGTTTGAACTTTTCATTTTTGTTTGGGCCACTTGGGAGGCAGGCGCCGTCACATTAATTATTTTCTATTTCGTTCTCAAATCTATGAGACTTACTGTGTATATTAACGTATGCACAACTAGATTTCATGAAAAATAATAATCACATCATGAAATAAATAAAATTTACTTTTATTAATTAATTCAAATAATTTAAAGCTACATAGTTTTTATGTTCATTGCAACGGAAATAATTTCAAAATTTAAATAAAATAACTTGAGTTAACATGCCCTACAATTTAATAAAATTTCTCAAGAACTAATCTAATTGCCATCCAAGTAGCCTTGATTTCCTTAATTCCCTAAAATATTAGAAAGGAAGGGTGAACTTACACGGCCTTGATTTCCTTAATTCCCTAATAATAGTTTTTATGTTCATTATTTCAAAACAAATATAACATGCATAACAAACACTTCAAAAGATTAAGCAATTCAAACAGTTGTTTGTTTTCAGTTGACATTAAGATCAAAAGGAATGTGCCTTAGTGTTCCATATTTAGGGGATGAGGTCAAATTCGGACCTTCAACTTATCATTGATAAAAAGGGGTTAAATCCGAACCCTCAATACATATCTCAAAAATACTGGTTGGAACACTCACAATGAAAATTTGTCCCCATGCTGGTTCGTGATTATAATATTTGTTTAATCTTTCATTAAATAAACAGAAGTATGATATATTCAAAATAAACTGTAAATAACATATATTCATGGTAGGTATGTCATAGCATAGATCATATCAACACTAATTATGCATCATTATTCGTACAATCCTAAGCATACATCTCTAATCAATGACATGTATAATCATGGCATGCACAATCATGACATATTTCTAGGCTAAACAAGTATCCATGCACATCATATTTGAATCAAAATAACAAGGTCAAAATTCAGAAATCACTTTTACCCCAAATAGCTTTTTTCCTTTTGAAGTCTTTGTTGAATCTCCTTCAGATCTCCCCAACTGCTAGCACAAAAATTAGTGTAGCATTTTGTTACTATTGCTCCAACTGTTGTTTAGAACAAGTAAAGAAAAAGAGGGATGCCAAGAGGGAGGCCGAGAGAGCAAGAAGAAACTTGTTCAGTTCTTATTGGGGCGAAGAGAATGGGAGCCCAAACAGGGTTTATATAGAGTTCAAATGGGTAGGATTTGACAAGTTCGGAGTGTTCCCAACGCAGGAAATCTGCTAATTCTTTACCTTTGCGCACAAGATTTAAAAGTTTACGGTTTTAGGACATTCTAATTCGTTTTGGAAGCCTTTCTCGCACACAATTTCGAATTATTCGTCGTGTTACTGCGGTAATGATTCGGGTGAATTTTTACACAACCTTATTTTTTTTCGAGAATTTTACCGCATTATCGCAGTAGTGAAATCACTACAACGGTAATGCGGTGGAAATCTTTTTCTTGTTGTTGTTTTATTTCTATTTTCTGTTTTATTTCTATTTTTTATTTTTGACCATCTTTTCCCTTTAATTAAATTCTATTTTATCTACTTTATTTTATACCTTGCAATATACATAATACATAAAAAAAATTCTATAAAATTCTCAATTAATGTCGTTTCTCATTTTGGCCACTTATACGTTAAAATTTATAATATCTTGTATATCTAAAATTTCATAAAATTCTCAAAGATTTATTTTATTTTATTTAATTAAATTTTGTATAAATTTTTAGGGTATTAGATACATACATACATACATACATACATACATACATATATATATATATATATATAATATATTTATATATTTGGAATCCTAATAAACTTCATCATGCCCATTACTGCTGCATTATCCTCTACTAGACACATCTCACTCTAATCAATTTCCTTGGCCACAAATAGCATATCTTGCCAACAGCATAACATTGAAATTGTTCCATGTACAACTTCTGCATGTGAGGGAAAGAATAATAATTTAGATCAAAATCTTTCACTTTGTACGCGTTTCCTTCAACATAGGCCAACTCGGGTTCGTCAACAAACTTTCCCCCATAGTGAAAAACATGGTTATACTGCTATTCATTCTTACATATTAAATGAAACCAATTCCATGCTAATTAGAATAATAGCTCCCATAAAAAAAATACAACAATAGATGTTAATTAGAATATAATATATACTAATAGCAAAAATATGATAATTTAAAGAGAAGACGATATTTCTTTGATGTCTATGCAATGTGAGCACCGAGACATGATAACAATGGGCACATCATTGAGGCCTATGCAACGATACCACCACAATACCATTGGAAACCCAAACAACATCCTATGATTTTGGTTGAAATTGAGTTTTTGTAAAAGTGAAAACAATAATTATTCATCAAATTCAAATTGAAAGAAAAAGAATACCTTCACAAAATCGAAGAATAATAGAAGAAACAACAATAACGATGAACAAAAGAAGACGACCATACGCCAAAATGACAACAATTGACCAAAAGGTAACTACGATGACCAAAATATTATCAACCGAAAAGTGGTTTGAGCTAGGGTTTGTATAGATGATAAAAGGTAAAATTTGGGGACAAAGGTTAAAAAAAGAGGGACATGTTTACTAGGGTCGTGGTCATGTTAGCACAACCCTTAATCCACGTGGAGGCTAGATGACCATTTTAAACAAAAGTGTGAGGACAACATTTTAAAAGGGCTATAACAGGTTAAAAAAGTGGGTTAAGGGGTTAAAATGGTTTAAAGACATGTTTAGGAGTTGATTTATTCTAGAGTCAAATACTACAAAGACTCATTTGAGCCTTTTGTTGTCCTATTCAATTGTAAGATAAGAGTTATTTATGTAAGATAGAAATCTTATTTATCAATAAATATAAAAATATAAATAATGTTAAAAATAGCAAAAATTGATAAATAGAAATTAGTGCTTAATGTTGATTATATATCAAACTATTAGTGCTTAATGTTGATTTTATATAAAAAAAAATATAAAAGTTATAATATTGTGGTTGAAAATATTGAAGATGCCACAAAGGGCGTTGAAAAATTGAAAAACCTTGGTTGCCAAAAAAAAGGGAAAAACCCGAAGTCGAAGAAGACATGGAGGAGGGGAGGACCGCTTTTTGGAAATATATCGAAAGTGACATATTTTGAAAATTTTCTTCCTGCTTTTGGAACTCCTTGCTCTATCATTGATTATATTTGTCAACCTCTCGACAAGAAATTTTGCTTGCATATGAATTAAGCAGTGTAAAGACAAAAGGAGCAAAAGCTCATTAGAGTGCAGTGAATATTCATTTAAAGAATAAATAAAACAAGCGTGATTTGGCGATCTTGCTGATCTAGGTATGTCTCTCGATTTTTCGCTTTTACAATTGCAATATGTAAGGATTCATGTGTATAATCGGTGGTCAATCTAGTGTAATTTTTGTCAATCGCAAGTTTTTGAGTTCAAAAGTTTATGCGCACGAGTAAATGTTCGAAAAATGCTAATATTTAAGGTTAAGCAAACATTGATTATGCAATTTGTGAAATTGTATGAAGCGTCTGTTGATGTCAATTGGGTTACACTCTTAGACTGAGCCACAACTTCGATTTTGTGAACAACTTATTCATTTGGCAGAGCTTTGATTACTACTGATGGTTGTAATTGAGAATTTTTTGTAATTTGTATTGTTTCAGCAAGCATAATCGACGGATTAAAAAAATCATCCCACTATAAGCATTTTTAGAAAATAGTTTCACATGTGTGACCCAAGTTACTTAAATCTGAAGGTGATTGGAAGGTTGCTGTTGAAAGTTGGAATGCAAAATGCCATTACAGCTAGCAACGAAGTGTTTTAAGGAAAGAAAGTAGATGCAAATATAACTTATTTGCCACACTCACATACCAAAAAAATGTAGAGAAGGATGCAACTCATTTAACTCTCGGAGCCTTTTTTTTATTTACTAATGAAGTTTGGTCCATACTTTTATCCATTCATCAGATGCCACGTGTTGAAGCAGGCAGCCAAATTATCATTAAGGGCATGCATGATCAAGAGCTGGACCACAAGTAGTCTCTCACTATCCAATGTCTCCTAGACCACAAGCATTCTCCCACTAACAAAGACCACTAATAATTTCTTATTCTCCCACTAACAAAGACCACTAGCTTTCTCTAATTAAGAAACGCCAAAAGCCCATGTGATTAGGCTATACATATGTCGATTCTCTTGTATTGATATATGATTGAAAAACAATGAACAAAGGGGAAAACTCTTTAATAGTCACTGTCATTCTTCCTTCTCTTCTCTTTTTTTTCTTATCTGTTCTGTTCGTTGCTTCTTTTCTCCTTTTGATGGTATCAAAGCCATAGGAAGACCTCCCATCAATCCAAAATGACTGCCCCCTCTCAATTCCCACAAGCTCCTAAACCAACAACTTCTGTTACTCCCAATCTACCCTTCAAACTACCTTCCCTAAGCCAACCCCTCACCATTAAACTTGACATAAACAATTATCTACTTGAAAAAAATTAGATTCTCAATGTGGTCATTGCAAATGGACTTGATGACTATCTTGATGACATTAGATTGCTCCAAGGAAGGGAGAAAAGAATAGATAGGAAAAAGAAGAGAAGCGAAGGAAGAATGACAGTGATTGTTAGAGTTTTTCCCTTTGTTCATTGTTTTTCAATCATATATTAATACAAGAGAATTGACATACATATAGCCTAATCACATGGGCTTTGGCGTTTCTTAATTGGAAAGAGTTAGTGGGAGAATAAGAAATTATTAGTGGTCTTTGTTAGTGGGAGAATAAGAAATTATTAGTGATCTTCGTTAGTGAGATAATATCTACAATCTAGGAGACATTGGGTATTGAGAGGCTGCTTGCGGTCCAGCTCTTGATCATGCGTGCCCTTAGTGATGATTTGGCTGTTTGCTTCAACGTCCACGGGCAAGAGAATGGTCGTAGGAATGACAGTGAGCTTGGAGCGAAGAACCAGAAAATGCGGAGGGAGGAGTGGTTTTGTAAGGTTGTCGGTAACTAGGTCATTGGAAGGAATGTAATAAATCAACAGAGCTCCACTAGATACACGTTCATGCACAAAATGATGGTCAATTTTCACGTGTTTAGTTGAGGCATGTAGGACTGGATTTGAGGCCAAGTATAAGACACTCACATTGTCTCACAGTAGGAGAGGAGGGTAAGGAAGAGGATGATGGAGCTCAAGAAGGAAAAATTCGAGCCACATGATTTTGGCAGCAACATTAGCGAGACTACGGTACTCAGATTCAGTGCTAGAACACGACACAACACAACACGTGCTTGGTTGAGGACCAGGGGACAATTTTGGGACCAAGGAAAGCAACAGTAGCCACTTGTGCTACAGAGGTTGTTGGGGTAGCTAGCCCAAGCAACATCAGTGTAGCATGTCCTCTAGTCTATTTCACAACTATTCATAATCAACCACATCTAATCTTAATCCCCATGGTCTTTTGGGTCCCCAAATAACAACATCATCCTTGGCCGACCTCAATCCTTCCATGCCACCAATCATTCCTCCTGACACCCGCCCAAATCCAAACCCAAATGTTAAATATGCAACAAACTTGGCTACATTGCCTTAACATGCTATCAATGCATGAACCCTGCCTGTTAGGCCACATCTCAACCACCTCGACCCCCTTTTCAACAAAATCCTCAAGCTCAAGCACCATCACCAACAGCATACCTGACCTCAACTCCAACAGCAGCACCTCCTCTTTCAAATCAGTCCTGTTATGTAGATTTTGGCGCATCTCACCACCTCACACCAGACTTCAACGCCTCGCAACAGTTCATTCCCTTCTCCAGCTGCGACCATGTGATGTTTGGCAATGGCTCCTTTGTTCCAACATCCAAACATTGGTAATGCTCTTCCTCCTATTCCCTCTCGTTCCCTTCTACTTCATAATGTCCTTCATGCTCCTATTTCCAAACAACTTATCAGTGTTTCAAAAATTTGTGCTGATAATAATGTTAGCGTTGAATTTCATCGTGACCATTTTCTTTTGAAGGAAACTTGACCCTTGATCTCTGCAGTGCATCTTCTTGGGTTACATTACCTCCTATAAAGGGTGCCTATGTCTCCATCTTTCTCACTAACAATGACCACTAATAATTTCTTATTCCTCCAATAGCAAAGACCACTAACTCTCTCTAATTAAGAAACACCAAAAGCCCATGTGATTAGGCTATATATATGTCGGTTCTCTTGTATTGATATATGATTGAAAAACAACGAATAGAGGGGAAAACTCTTTAACAGTCACATTCATTCTTCCTTCGCTTCTCTTCTTTTTCTTATTTGTGTTGTTCGCTGCTGTTCTTTTCTCCCTTTCACCGCCAACTCTCATTGGTATTGTGTTCATGCATTTCCTAATATTATCTCCAATCTTGTAGGTGGTTGAATTTATAATGGACAAAATGCATCATCCTCCTCCTTCCTCGGGATTGAAACAATTAAATTTGAAGAAATCATTTAAGCTGGGAATACGCTCTCTCTTAACAGCATGCTCTAAAGAGGTGATTGATGAATTTTTATTTTCATTCAATTTGAACAATAGGGGCTTGCATTCATTCAGCTACAACTTAATGGTAACTGTTCCACTTGGCCAAAATGTGGGCCTTCCTATATAAGAGAGTAACGTGGGTGTCAGGAAAGCCGATTATTCTGCTTGTGTGGTGATGTTTTACTGAAAATGTATGACAATTGTTGTATTAACTTTTGTTAAGATATTGATAATTTGCATCCATTATTAGTTAATTCTCTTGTGTTAATGGTACCATCTTGTTTATTTAAGAGGAAATGCACATGAGATGCAAATGTTATTTAACCTCTTTTGCTTATTCTATAAGTGCATCTAGCATGTTATGGTGTCAGGGACTGATTAATAGTGAAAAAAAGGGTCAAATACCAATGAACCTATAATGAGATATATAAAAAACTTTACCATCCACTAGCATAAGGGATTATATTCATAACTAAAGCAAGATATTGTTTTTTCAGTCAAGTTGGTCCAAATTAGTGTTGTTTTCTTAAGCTAGAATTACTTTATTAAAGGAATAGTTCAATTGCAGGAATTTTTCAAGACATTTTCAACTTTTGACAGATCCAAGCAAGAGCGTCTTTATGGTTTATTTATTCAGGTAAATTCATATTTTGTTCCTCATGCATTCTTATCCACCCAACATTGTCAGTAAGTTGTATTTCTTCTGCCTTTCTTATATTTCTTCTACCTTTCTTAATTTTCTTTGTTTGCTTTTCCTTCACCTGACACCCTTCATCAACATAACTTTCCTATGTTATTTTAACATGGTCTATCTTTGACAAATGAGTTTTATTAATATCACTATTTTCTTTTTGTCAATTTATATGTACATTAGGCAAAAGGAACCTAAGTCATGAAATCAATGTGGTAAAGAACCCAAAGATTGTCTTGAAGTAAGAAATGCAAACCAAACTTGTTGATTAGACATAAAATTATAAGGTTGATCGTCTCAAGTTCTTGATAAGCTCATAGAAGTTCTTGAGTAAAGAACAAAGATAAGTCTTTAGTGAAGAAATGCTTAAAAAAAGATCTTTATTCAAACATGAAATGTTTTATTATATGAAATAGAGAGATATTTATAGACTCTCATCCAATAGTAAAATTGAAACAAGCAAGAAATCTCCAAATCTGTGAAAATCTTAAAAGAATTCTTAAAAAATCAAAGAATCATCTGCATCTGTTAAAAATCTTTAGAGAAATCTCATCTGCTAATAAAAATAGATCTTAAAGATATCTTCATATATTCTTAAATACTCACCTAAGAAATTATTTTATACTAAAACCACACGAAACCATAACAAGCTTAATTGTATAAATATTAAACAACCCAAAATAACATAAACCTATTAGCAGTTATTTGGCCCAAAAATACATCATATATGCAGATTGAACTCTTTTAAGCTCAAAATGTAAATGATCTTTAATGAGTTTGCCCTTAGTCAATCTCATCAACTCGTAGAAGTGTGCCTGGTCTTCATGAGATATTTTCTTCATATTGAACAACCTCTTTATCATGTATTTTTGTCATTAGGCCTTGCAATGCTTCCTACATGCATTTGACCCTTGCTCTTTTCGTTGGACCTCTTATGCTTTGTAATGGATCTTTGTGCATTGATGCCTACTAATATCCATCATTAAATGCATATATCACATGAAAATATTAAACCAACTTACACTCGTTATTGTATCGTTTCATCTACTAAATGATGCGTGAACATGAAGAATGTTTACTTAGTTTTATTAATCTGATTTCATATGTAAAAGGTGTTTGCTTTATTTTGCTCTCATACTAAATTTGGTTATTTAGAGTAACTAAGCAGCTCTACTTGTTTGTGTTCAATACTTCAATGCAATATCATTGTTAGTAATTGTAAGAACCACAAGTTGCCAACAAAATATATGTTATCTATAAATAATCGTCAGAAAAACTAAGCTAAGAATGGGAAGGAGTTTAATGTAAATTTCACCAAATTATTGTAGTTAAGGATAAGCTTTGTTAGATTGTATATTTGTAATACGGTAATACCCCAAGTTTGAGAATGCTAAAAAGAAAAAAAAATTGTTGAATCCGCATGACTACTGTGGTACCCATTTCTAGTACCGCGGTAGTGCGTCGGGTGTGTGGAAAAAAGCGCTCGCGCGAATACCGTGGTACTAACTACTAGTACTATGGTATTACGATTAAAACCTCAAAAATTTTGACAAAGACGGGGGGTATTGCGGTACCATGATACGATACTGTGATTAGAAAACTCGGAATTTTGGATGCAGACGTAATACTGAGTGCCCGGAACGCGGTACTGCGATTAAAAACAATCCCAATAACGCGATGCTGGGATATGATATCGTGGCGTTGCGATTGAAGATAAAAATGGAAGTTTTGGGCGTCGGGTTATTCATATAATGTGTACGCTGGAACCCTAATTGCATGAGTTCTTTCGCAGTCACCCTCCTCTAAGAACCCTAGCCGCCTTCTGCAACTTTCCTCTCCCACGCATCCCGGATTGGGTTCTACTTGTTTTAACCTTCTTCGCCAGTCTCACGAACGTTGTTAGGAGAAGAACTGCGCCAAGAGCACGCCACGAGATATCGTGCAAATTTCGAAATCACTTTATAAGTAACCTGAAACCATTCCTTTTACGTAAGCATCTTAGATATGTTCTAATCCATTATCACACCCCTGCTGCTGGATATGAATGTCAACAGAAGGAGAACTACAGAAAGAGAACACGAAAGTCTAAATCTAGAACCTTAGATCTGTGACAGAATTTGTTACAGGGTAAGAAGTAACTCTCGAAACACAACTCTACGGAATCGGTATTACATTCTATTATGATTAGAGTCATCTGAAACGACTCCTAACATAGAACATAACCCTAGAATCGCTGCTTGAGAGGTTCCGATGAGACAAATGAAAGAAACGACGAATGATATTAAGGTATAACACCCTTCTAATCATTATGATGCATATGTTAACACTAGAGTCTCGAGGTATTAAAGTACCGTTCGCCGGAAATAGAGAATGAATGTGCAAAAACTACAGATACACAAAAAACACTGTTTCTCGAAAAATAGTCTCAGTACCGCGGTGACGCTCCACCTTATAGCGGCAGTGCGATTAGGACCATGGGAGTATCGTGACAACTCCCAGAATACCGCGGCAACATGTGACGGATTTGTTTTTTTGAGCCTCTTGCACATGTGGGTAACCTATTTGCTTGTCGTATAACATATGGACTAATAAAATTATTCTACGAGTTTGAAACAATATGAATGATTACTGATGAGGATCATGTACTAAATTACAAGGTATAGTTTCTGTTTCAAAAAAAAATGTACTAAATTACAAGGTTAAGGTTTCTAAACCATTGAAGCGAGAGTTAGGACACGAGGAGCAAAGTAATAGGTGAAAATGACTGTACTCACTTTTTAAGATTATTTTAATCTTGAATGTAAAGCATGATTGTGCAATTAATGTTTTATGATCTTAGAAACGTGCTAAGGATGTTATGATGCTTGATTGTATGATTGCTTGCTTACTTAGACAACATGTTATATGAATTTGGTCATTCAATATTACATTAGTATTATACCATGTGTGAATTTGATTGCATGATATGATCTAAGTGATTGTAGCATGATTAATGATTTGTTAGCATGATTTTATGCTTACATACACTGAAGTGTTGAGATTAATTGTGGATGCCAGTGGTCACTAAATAAAGGTGATTAAGATCCTAACCAAGTACTGGGGCGACGATATAGATACTGTGGCAGTAGTTGAGATAAGATTGATGATCGAGTGAGACCTCACTTCTAAAGTTGTGTGATGACGAGGAATTGACTTTCGCGGAGTTACTTCCAAGAGTTCGAGCATAGGGAAATATCGAGGAAATTCCTTTCAGTCATAATGTCAACATAAATAATTGAAGTGTTTTGAAACGTCTAATGGTTAATAAGTGTTTGCATGTTTTATGTCCTTGACTTTAATGATGTTTGAGATGTATTGTACATGATTCACAGGGCTCTTGAGCTTACCTAACTAATCTATTTTTCAGGTAATTATTGAAGATACTTGTGCTTATAAGTGAAAGAGCCAATTTTGTAGCTCAAGTATACCTCTCAGTAGTTGAGGTATAAGAGTAGGAGTCCATTTATCATTTTGGTTTGTAGGGCACGAGACCCACATTTAAATTATGTTCGGTTGTTTTGTTTATTGACTTTGGCCATGGGGCCAAGTATTAGTTTATTAATTCATTTGAAGTTTTGAACTTTGGCCATGGGGTCAGAGTGTTTATCCTTTATGAGTTTATTTATATTCCTTTTAGTTGACATGTCATTCTTATGTTAAATCATGCTTGATATTATTGTCTATGTTTCCGCACTTGGATGTTTTATTGGGATGATTATGAGAAAGAAAGAATATAAGTAATGTCCCGGTCCTTGAATATTGAAAGCGGGAGTGACCGTATGTTTAACTTGATTATGTCTCTAGTTAGGAGACGAAGACACGCAGGCAGTGGCGATTGTGATAGGACTTGGGGGCCGGGGTGTTACAATATTACAATTATGGACCTTTATTTGTTAGTTGTTTTAGCTTCGTATTGTAGGAAAAGTTATTCTCTCTCTCTCTCTCTACTAGTTGTGGGCATTTGTCGATCCATGCTTGGACTTATGTTTAATGTTTTCTGTCTCAGGTCATCACTTCACTGCATGAAAATCTTGAGGTACATCTTTCATCAATATTTTCTTTTCTCTATTATTGTTCGATACATTTTCTGTGTTAAGTTTCAGATTGTGCTGTTAGTTGGCATGCCCATCTGATTTATTTTATTTTGCTTAGAACATTTGTTCAACTTGTTGTGTGAGATGATTATTTATTTATTTAATATCTATTTCGATAGTGTGTTTTTGGGATGTTTGACAAAGATTTGACCCTTGGTTTGTTGGATAATGACCTAACGTAACCTCTCAACTGACCCAATCCCATGTTTATGTTGTTGAGTGTTTATTTTGTCATATCAATAATAGATTGGACGTTTATAGGTGATCAATTTCATCATCAAAGGAAGGGGGGGGGGGGGGGGGGGGGGGGGGGGGGGGGGGGGGGGCCTCCCCAAGAAAAAAATTTTCTGAACAAACAAAAAAGAAAAACGGCCTTTTACAAAAAAGAAAAACGAATTATTAAAA
>JAJIYU010015448.1:0-12660 GCA_030144865.1 Tinospora cordifolia
AAGTTGCAGTTTTGTTGCTCCAAATCACCATCTTTTAATGTATTAAATCTTCCATTCCAGCTCTTCAGGAATGAATGATTTCCATGTGCATATCATGTTTGTTAAGTCGCTAAGACTTACTCCTTCATATACGACCTTAATAAAAAATTCTTTCCACGTCTCATCAAATAATTAAACTAATTACAATTATATATCTACGATATTAATACTTTATCTTGTTTTTTTTTTTACAATACCAATTTAGAAAAAAAAATCTTCTTTACAAAAAAAAAAAAAAAGAGAAGAAAAGAACTCAATGAATAATCAAAAGGATAGACAACATATGTTTTTGGAAATAATATTTTTCATTGACAAAACTTAAAAACATATTTTAAAAATCTTTTAAACTAAGAAATTTTTATTGAATTCTTAGATGCAAAATTGTTATTAGAAAATTTCACTCGTTGCTGTTAGCATTGTTATCCTTTTTTTTTTTTTTGGGCTAGAAAAGATAAATTTCTTTCTTTTCAGATGATTGGCAAGTTATTATTCCATTTAAAATACAAAAAGGTAATATATTAAAAAAAAAGAAAAAGAAAAACTCTCTATCATAATTTATGTGTAATTTTTTGATAATTACGTGTGTCTGAGTCCAAAAGTTAATTAGTCTGCTTACTATACCCTCCTATTTTTTTAGGTAAGAATTTCTAAAGGCTTGTTCGATATGTCAGACAAAATAAATTTTTTAAAAATATATAATTTAATAGCATAGGATAAGGTTTTTTTTAAATAAAATGAAATAAAATTGAATTAGATAAAAAGACATTAAAAATAAAATAGTTTAAAATTTGATGTGACATATGATGGATATAGTTCAAAAATTTAAGAAATAACACGAAAAATCAAAACTAAAAATATTAAAAATATCTCCTTTGTTAGCTGGTTTTGCTGAAAACTAGTGATTAGTGATTTGATGAAATCAACATTAAAAAAAAAAAAGAAAAAGAAAAGAAGAAGAAGAAGTTAAAAAAAGTGCTCTAGAGATATTAATTCTACGAAAGATGGGTGTTTTTGTAATGAAATACTAAGTGATAGTCTCATGGAAGTAATTTACATGTCACCCAAGACATGAATTTAAAGTATTCTCACTCTAATTTTAATTTGTTTTTGTTTGGTGGATGAGAGTAAAATGGAACATTTTTATTTCTGCATTATGGTAGCGTGACAGAATTCGGCCTCATCATCAACATTAATAATATTATCACAATTTTATATTATTATTATGAGATTCTGATGAAATATATGCCGTCAGATCGTCCTAGATTGTCGGGTTGACTATCCAGCGGCCCCGATTGAATATGAAAAAAAAATATTTGGGCAGGATATCGTGGTTGTGTCCGAAATACGAAACGAACGAAGTAAAATAAGAGAAACGGAGTCCGAGAGACAGAGAAAAAAAAAAAAAAAAAGAAGAGAGGAGCGAAAAAAGTGGAAAGAAGAAAGTAGACAGTAAAAAAAAAAAAAAAAAAAACATCACTGTCCTTTCCAGCTTTAATTTTCTTCCTATCCACCTTTTTCTCCACGAACCTCTCTCTCTCTCTCCCTCTTCTCTTTCTCTCTATCGATCCACTTAGCTTTTCTGCAGCTTCAAGAGACTCTGTCTCTCTCTCTCTCCATTATATCTCATTTGATGAGTCAACACAGCAACAAAACCCTCTCTCTCTCTCTCTCTCTCTCTCTCTCTCTCTCTCTCTCTTATTGATTCTGTCCAGACTCTGGACTCTGCTTCTCTCTTTCTTCTGCTTATTCTTCTACTCTCTGTAGTAAATAACTGAAGAACACTAGCACAAAAACAAAAACCCTAAAAAGGTAATCTCTTTTCCAGCTTTCTTCTTCAGGCCCCCTTCCAAATTCCGTACCTCTTACGTCTTCTCTGCGAACTCATCTCTTACTTTTATAATTTTATTTTACAGTTTACGTGTACAGATCCGTTAGGTTCGATGCGTTAATTCTCTTCTTTTTCCGATCTCATTTGTTGTCAATGTTGTTTTAGGGTTTTATGGTGTTTTAGGATCTGCTGTTATTAGATTGGATGGGTTTGTTTTTTTGGTGGATTTTATTTGGACTGGTTCTGATTAGGGCTTTTGGCTTGATTTTCCATTTTTTTTTTTTTTTTTTTTGGGAGGGGTTTTGATGGGAAGTGATCTTGTTGCTAGTTGGATTACTGTTTTCGATCGGCGTTTCTCTGTTTCCCGTGTGTTTAACGCAAGTTCAAGCTGTTTAACGGCTGTCTTGCTGTGGATTTTAGTTGATTCAATTGTATGAACTTGTTGGATTTATTGCTTGTTTCCGTGTGGAAACCCCAGGTTGTTATTTTTGCAACAGTGGATTTTTCTTTTTCTATGTTGATTTTGAGTCGTATGGGTATCTACTTGTTGAATCTATGCCCATCAGTAGGATTGCGTGCAATGGTGTTGGACTAGGGTTTTCAAGCGGAATAATTCGTGGAATTCGTGGCTTTTAGTTTGATTTCATTTTCTTTTGGTCGACGATAACTACTTGTATAATTAAAAATGTAGTCTTTGTAATAATGGATTGACCAAGGTTTGTGCTAAAGGAAGTAGAGATGATGTTTTATTTATTTATTTATTTTTAATTCTTTCTCATTTTTCTTCTCTGTGCTTTTGGTTGCATTGCTGGTATTATTTCTTGCAGATTTTGTGCATCATATTGACCTAGATTTGGTGCTACAGGTTGTCACTCGAAGAAAAGATGCAACTTATGCCCTCGTTTTCACTTTGTTTGATGGATTTTTGGGGAAATTCGGTGTCTAATTGACATATATCTTCATAACCTTTGATTCGTGCAAGGCCCATATGACATCTTCCAATATATTGAGCTCTCTCTTTTAGTTAATGCTTGACGGGAAATAGGAAAGCAAGTATCCGATTATTGTCTCTAAGCTGTGGTGATTTGTACTTTGCCATTTCTCTAAATTGTTCTGATAATGAACTGGTAGGCTGGTAAATGTGCTAGAAGTAAAGCTCTCTGGTATAAATCTGGGTTCAGGCATTTCAAGGGTCTGAAACTGTTGGTTTCTTAAAAATATTGTTGGACATATGTTTTCTCTTGCTGCAATCAATGGATCTGGTTCTGGTGTGGTCTGCACACGCAAATACGGTTACCATGGAAGTCACAAGTGTGCTGTTGGGTGACTTATGTGACACTTGATAAAGATCCTCATAGATAAAGATCCTCACTTGGAAATGATTGGTGCTCTATAACTTGAGAACAAATGGTCTACTGAGTTTATGGCTTCATAGTATGTTCAATTGACGTCAAAATCTGTATTTTAGTTTCAGTTGAAGGTTCATTTGTAGATTCTAGTGTAAACATGGAATCTGAGACTGCTGGCAGTAGCCAAATGTTTGCTGTGGTATCTCGGCTTTTGCCAGTTGTTGGACCTGTGCTTTTAATTTCAGTGGGATATATTGATCCAGGAAAGTGGTCTGCAGTTGTTGATGGAGGTGCCCGTTTTGGGTATGATCTTGTGTTGTTGATGCTTATTTTCAACTGTGTTGCTGTTTTGTGTCATTACCTTGCAGCTGCTATTGGTGTTGTAACTGGAAAGAACCTTGCACAGGTATGTTTACTTAGCCAGATTTGATTATAGAGTTTGGAGTTCTTTTCATCCTTTCACGTCACATTGCAGATATATGCTCCATTACAGCTTCAAATTACCTGCTTTATATGTATAATGTTAATTCAAATGTGTAATTTACTTTATTATGACAAACTAATCGAGGCTAATTAGAACCTCAACATGTGTGTTCTGAATCCCCCTGTCTCACTCTCTGTCTCTCTCTCTCTCTCACTCACTCTTACACACATGCAGACACAAACACATACTGACTTCTTGAAACTCAAACTTTCTGATTATTTTAAGTGTTAATTGATATATGATGCTTTTGTATGCTTAAGGTGCTTTTGTGTTTTAACCTTTTTTTTGCTGCAGTGATGTATTTATTTGCAGTGGATTTTGGTTATTTATACTTGGATTATTTCCAACTCATTGGTTTGTTTTCTTTTGTCCAAAAAGATCTGCAGTGAGGAATATAACAAGTGCACATGCATATTTTTGGGAGTTTTAGCAGAACTGTCAGTGCTTGTCATGGATCTGAGTATGGTAGTTATCTTCCTTTGCTTGTGCTTTCCTTCCAAATATTTCTTTGATACCACTTTTCTGTTTCCTGCTGACCATAGTCTATGGCATGCTTGTCACAGTGGTTGGTTAATCTTATCATTCCTAACATGTTTTTGCATGGCTTCCAGGTTCTGGGAATTGCACATGGATTCAATCTACTCTTTGGAGTGAACATGGTCACTTGCATTCTTTTTACTATAAGTGACACTGTTCTTTTTCCAATTTTCAGTATATTCTTGGTAAGCATGATTAGTTGTTTCATATTTTTCTGGCAAGTATGTTTGCTGACACTCTTTTATGGTGATTATTGGTACTCAATCTTCAGGAGAAATTTAAGGCAGAAGTTTTTCTTGTACGAACATCAGGATTAGCCCTACTTTGTTACGTGCTTGGGGTGCTCATCAGTCAACGTGAGATCCCACTTGTTATGAATGGCTTACCAACAAAATTAAGTGGGGAGAGTTTATTCTCACTCATGAGTCTACTTGGGGCAAGCATAATGCCTCACAACTTTTACCTCCACTCTTCTCTTGTTCAGGTATCTCCTTTTCCCTCACACTTGACCTTTTAAATCACCTCTATTGGATAATTTACTTTTCTGTTTAACTGAGCTGATAGACATCTAATTGCCTGTAAAGTGCTTTTTCTTGTTTTCGTTCTTTTTTTTGTTTTTTTTTGTTTTTGTTTTTAATCAATGTAACTTATGTGCATTAAGTATCTAGTTGAATCTCACATAAAGATAAGGGGAAATTTAGATGATTCAAGCCCAACCATCAAGGTGAATTCACTTATTTGAATCCCACTGTTCCCACCTCTACCGTCATCTGGAAAATTATGGCATTGCAATCTTAGGACTTTTATGACTTGGGAGCTGGAGAAACATAAAAATTCTAAAATGTTGGTTGTTCAATGCTTCAATCTATTTAACCCCTTCATGTTTCTGTTGATCTTTTTCCAAATTTTTCTGTAGCAGAAGAGATGAATCTGTTCATGGTTAATTATCTTCTTTTGGAGTAATTTGAGTGCCTTTTTTAAGTTCTCTTTTCATCTTTCACACAATGATTTTAATGAATGGTTTTAACCATCAAGGTTGCCAGCTTGTATGTGTAGTTAATAATTTCTTTACTTCCATTTTCTTACAAATGATGCCTTTGTTTGAGAAAAGATATCTTAGATTCCAGTACTTATCCTGTGTAAACTGTACATAATTGAATACAAGGAGCTAGTTATTTTACTAGAACCGTATACTTTTGAAAAGTGAGCAAGACCTTTATTAAGTTTTTTTTTTCTTTTTTATTTCTGCTTGTATTTGTAATTGGTTTCAGAAATAATCTCCTTAAAAGCAACACTTGTATCTTTTAATTATTTTTTTTTTCGCTTTTTTGTTATATTTTCTCTTTATGATAAGTCTTTCTTGTTATTTCTGGTTTTTGCATGTCAGCTAACTTATTCTTATACTCCTCATACTGTGACAGAAGGGAATAGCCAATGCATCCAAGAATGCTTTATGTCATGATCATTTTTTTGCCATCTTGTGTGTTTTTAGTGGGATTTCTCTGGTGAATTATGCAATGATGAACTCTGCAGCAACAGTTTTCCTCAGTGATGGCCAAGTTGTATTAACTTTTCAGGATATAATGGATCAGGTTTGATTCTAATTCCTGTAAAAATATCTTATATCTCTGGTTAGTTTATGTTATTTTACATATGACAGATTTCTAGTTTGTTTCATCATGTTGGATTCTTACACTTTCTACTTTCTTTTCTTTTCTTTTTTTTTTTTTTAAATCCTTTTAATTTCCATACAGATTATTAGAAATCCGTTCGTAATCTTGGTCCTGTTCGCGCTACAGTTTCTCTCCAGTCAGATCACAGCATTGACGTGGAAAGTAGGTGGGCAAGTAGTATTGCGTGACTTCTTCAAGGTGGACCCACCTGTCTGGCTTCACCGTTTAACTATCAGAACACTTGTCATTGTTGTAGCTCTGTATTCCACATGGGATTCAGCCTCTGACTGGATATATCAATTACTAATATTCTCACAAGTTATATTGGCTATGCTACTTCCATCTTCTGTGATACTCCTTATTCGTGTAGCCTCTTCAAGATCAATTATGGGAATTCATAAAATTCCCCAGTCTGTGGAATTTTTAGCTTTTGCAACCTTGATTGGGATGATTGGATTAAATATAGTGTTCACCACAGAGATGTTATTTGGTAATAGTGACTGGGTATCTAATTTGAAGTTGAGCATGGGGAGTACTATGACACTTCCCTATGTTTTCCTTCTCATCATTTCTTGTGCGTCACTTTCCCTAATGCTTTGGCTTGCAGCCACACCTTTAAAATCTGCCTCTGTTAGGGAAGATTCTCAGATTGGCAGCTGGGATTCGAAAAGATATCTTTTGGAGGTGTCTACACAGAAAAAAGAAGATGATTCAAATAAAACTCAGTATGAGGGAGAAGAGTCTGTAGTTGAAGAACCAGCATTAGAGAAGTCCAAGTCTGCTGGTATTTATTCTGATAATTCAGCTGCAAATTTTGGCTTTGACCTTCCTGAAACGATTAGAGATTCTGATCAAGAGGCCCTACACCTACCTTCTGTTGCCCAGGATATTACACAGAGTCAGAGCTCCCAGACAAGCCATCTTGAAGGCATGGCATCCACAATTGAGTCAGCTTCTGTGGCAGTTGAAGATAAGGAGGTTGCTGATGTAGGAGTGCTGGATGATGTTGATTCCCTGCGTAATATTGAATCTGTAGATCTTGTTGGAAACACCAGCAGCATAGAGGTAGAGTCTCAGGCTGAGAAGGATGATGATGAAGCAGATTCATGGGAATCTGAGGAATCTAGAGGGGCTTCCAGAAGTGGGCCTACTTTGACTGCTGAGGGTCCAGGATCTTTTAGGAGTATCAGTGGGAAAAGTGATGAAGGTGGTAATGGCAACGGTAGCCTTTCTAGATTATCTGGACTGGGTCGTGCTGCTAGGCGTCAGTTGGCTGCTATTCTCGATGACTTTTGGGGCCAGTTATATGACTTCCATGGTCAGGCAACTCCAGAAGCCAAGTTGAAGAGCTTTGATTTGCTATGTGGACTGGATCCAAAATCAACCACTGTGAAAGCAAAAGTAAATGCTGTGGGACCTTGCTCTTCTGGTTACTTTCCCTCTTTATCTGAAACAGGATCTGCATTATTAGGCAACTCAAATATTTATGATTCACCAAAGCAACATAGAGTGCCTACGAGTGCAGAATCTCCGTATGGATATCAAGCTGGATCTTCATTGTGGTCTAACCGCATGCAATATAGAGATGGATACTTACAAGGTTCCTCCCTCAGTGGGGTACCTGATTCTGGTGAGAGACGCTATTCTAGTTTGCGTCTGCCAACGTCGTCTGAGGGTTTGGATCACCAGCCTACTACTGTACATGGTTATCAACTTGCATCGTATCTTAGTAGGATTGCAACAGACAGAAATTCAGATGCTCGGAGCACTTTTCTGGATTCTCCCACCCCTAAATCCCAGTCTTCTGCTTTTGTTCCAACAAATTACAGAGATACAGTTGGTCATGCCCTGGGACAAAACCTGCAAAACCGTACGACCCCTGTACATTCATCTGCTATGCATAACCCAGTGATATCCAGAAGTAGAGGATTGCAAGTCGAGAGACCCTACTATGATCGTTCTTCATCTGGACCTGGTGAGAGTTTCAACTCTTCAGCCAACACGAAAAAGTATCACAGCTTGCCTGATATTTCTGGTCTTACAGTTCCTCATCGGAACCCATATTTAGCTGAAAATAGGAGTTCACAATGGAAAGGTCCTCCTGGATTTGAGCCAGCTGGTTTTAAAGTTTCTTATGAGAAGTCCCACTATTCAACAGTTGGGACAAGGGGACAAACACTCTTGGTATTTGATGAACTTCCACCATCCAAGCTCTACAGGGATTCCCTCACTACACAGTTGAGTCCTAGTTCAGACACAAAATCACTTTGGTCTAGACAACCTTTTGAGCAATTGTTTGGTGTGGCTGGTGGTAATCATACAATGGGGGATGGTGGATCTGAAAGTGAGATAATTCCACCTCTTCCTAAAAATCGTGTGGATCTAGAGACCGAGCTTCTTCAATCATTCAGATGTTGTATACTGAGGATTTTAAAATTGGAAGGCTGTGAGTGGCTGTTTAGGCTCAATGGTGGGGCAGATGAAGATTTAGTTGATAGAGTGGCTGCTAGGGAGAGATTAGCCTATGAAACTGATGCCAGAGACCTTAGCCCTGTAGGCCACATTTATGATTCGCAATTTTTATCTCTTGATAAAAAGTCCAGTGCATCTCTTAGAAACCAGGATGCTGGCCTTTTGAGATTTTCATCTTCTGTTCCTTATTGTGGAGAGGGCTGTGTCTGGCAGACAAGTATTATAGTGAGTTTTGGGGTTTGGTGCATTCATCGAATTCTAGAGCTGTCACTTATGGAAAGCCGGCCGGAGCTATGGGGGAAATATACTTATGTTCTTAATCGCCTTCAGGTGAACACTAATCCTTCATTTGTTCTTGTTTATTGTTGAAAACTTTGGTATTATGCTGTTGGCATAGCTCAAACCACAACATAAGTTCATATTTTGTTCTGTAAACCTTAGCACTGTTGAAAGCAAAAATCCATGTGGGCAACTGAGTGTATTGTGGCCAGTAGATCTGTTGGATGAAGTAGTAGCTGGCCATTTATCATAATGGATTCTTATATGCCTGTGACCCTGGAATATGGTGTGATTTGGGAAACTGTTAGGCACATGTGGTGTAGTTGTTTCTAATCTGAAAGATCATTTGGGAGATGTTTATTCAGTATATTGAGGCTCTGAATTAGCTTTACTCAATTTCAGTGAAAAGCTGTTTAGTTTCTTAGGGTTAAGATTTTGAATTTATAATTTACTTTTCTTCAGGGAATTCTTGATCCAGCATTTTCAAAGCCACGTTCTCCTTTGCCTCCTTGCTTGTGTCTTCAAATTCCGGCCACAGCTTCACCAGCAAAGAGGTGCAACCCTGCATTATCAAATGGTCTCTTACCCCCAGCTGCAAAACCTGGCAAAGGGAAGTGCACAAGTGCAAGCACCCTCCTCGACTTGATTAGGGATGTTGAGACTGCAGTTTCCTGCCGGAAGGGCCGAACAGGCACTGCAGCTGGAGAAGTAGCTTTCCCAAAAGGGAAAGAGAATCTGGCATCAGTTCTCAAGCGTTACAAACGTCGGCTCTCTAACAAGTCAGTTGGGCCTCATGATAATAGTGGACCTGGGCCTCGAAAGGTTTCGTCACTCACCTCTTACAACTCATAGTACAAACTGCATGGCATAGTTTCAATCAACAATCTTGGAGCAAGGTTTTTGGAGCTTTTCAACTGAGGTAATATCATTCACTCACCGTGTAATGTACTCCATGTGCTGCAATTTTGATTTATACACTATTTATACATATTGTAAAAGTTGGGACACTAATTGCAATTGCAGCAACAAAGGAGAACTAATGTGAGAGAGAGAGAGAGAGAGAGAGAGAGAGAGAGAGAGAGAGAGAGAATTGGAGGGAGAATGAGGGAAAAAGTTGGAAAGCTGTTGATTTTCCTTGATCATCTTCGTCAATCTGTGTTTTACAGAAAAAAAAAAGAAAAAAATTGGCGATGAGTAGTTCATTGTATATGCCGAACAGAGGTGAACAGTAAAGTTGGTTCATTAGGGTGGTTGGTTCTGTGAATTTGATCTCCAAGTGCACAGCATTCATCACTCTTTTCTCTCTCAACTCGCATAGCCTGTATTGTTCAGTGTTAGAAATATGTATGTTTCATGCTCTTCTATTTGTTTGATTTTATTATGGATGGCACGTATGAATTGTAAATGAAGCACCATCAGAGAACTCCATCTGCTTCAGGTGCGTTAGCTTATGATAGGAAATGCTTGGAGCATGTCAAATACAAAAAAAGATCAGGAGATTTAAAGCCTTTATTGGTTGACCATGAATGTTCCTGGGAGGTTAGCTACTGTTAGTTGCTACATCAGTGATAGAATCTAAACTGCATGCCTGAACTGAGACGCTTTTGTTAGTTCGTCTGTTAATAGAAGAAGAAAGAAGGGAGGTTTCGTTGTAACAGCAGCGGTGGTGTATAACTATGTGATATATAATCTGCAAGGGTTTGTTTGGTGTAAATTTTCTTGATATATCGTAATTCCTCAATTTAATTCCTTTAAGAATAGTGGTAAAATGGACATACATTTTTAAGTTTAATTAAAATATCTTGTATGTCTCTATATCATCAGAGAGAAAATAAAATAAGAAAATGCGAAGTTAACTAACTGCTTGCCATGGGAGGCTGTCTTTTTGTTTTAATTTTATTTTTCACTCTCTATATTCGTATTTTCATTAGTTTACTATCCTTTCGAAGCGTAAAAGGAAATACCCACTGTGTGTCCTACACCATTTCAGTCAAATTAGACGTAAGTGTGGTTTTGGGTATAATTTTTGGGTTGCAAAAGCATTTCTCAGGCGTTTTTATAGCCTTAAAAATATTTTAAACTACAATCCGGATCTTTCTCTTGTAAAATTAGCCAGTAAAACATTTTGTGTTCTGTTAATGTTTGAACCTTTGCATGCGTCTATGTTTGGAAAAAGTTAAAAATCCGAAGTTACGTATTTCAATGTGTCTATTTATTTATTAATGATGTTAAATGTTACAACATAAAATCTTCAAAGAATAATTTATTAATATTTATATGTGCGCATTTTCTTTTATATTGTTACTTAATTTTAATTAGTCCAATGTAGTTGCACTTTATTTCATGAGATCATAAGTAAATCACGGAGTATGATGTGAAAACATGCCTAGTGTTTTGAGTCTTATTTAACAACTTGATGATTGTATTTTTGAGTTTTTTTAATTTTTTAATAACTAATATTTGTTTTAAAAGTTTGGGTTTTCTCGAAGTAACCTTATTTATTAATTATTTTTATATTTTGTCTATTTTTTTTTATACTATAAGCACTTGTGTTTGTAATATGTTACATGATTCTGCAAATACCTACAAGCTAGTATGTACTAGCACCGCCTCTAAAATATAATAAAAAGTAATTAATTTTAGAACAAAAACGGTGTTGTAAGCAACTGCGTCTTACATGACGCCACGCACACCACAATCTCAGTATCTTTCGCACATAGGGATTTGTGTGGCAGATCGATCAACGGCCGGTGCCCTGAAGCGCGCTGGTTTCTTCTCATCCCCCACTCCTTCGTAACTCCAACATCTCTCTCTCTTGTTCTGGGAATTGGTTGCATAAACGAGAAAATCAATCAATCAGTCGATCTCATCGTTCGATTCGCTGCCTCGATTCCATCTTTTTTTCGTAGAAAAATTTGCGTTTCCACTGATCTTAAATGTCAATTCGTTTCTCTTGACAGAAGAAGAGGTACTTTCTCCTTCGTTTCTCTTCACTATAAGATTCGTATGTTTTCTGTATCTTCTGCTTGCTTAGGTTATTTTATTTTGAATTCCTCTTGATCGATGATCGAGCTCGAACGTAGAGGTTTTGAAAAACTAGGGTTTTCGAAATCCGCCCGAATCGAACCATCCTCGGATATACCCTGGTAAAACTACAACCGTTAATGATCTGCATATAGTAGTGATAGAAGCAATCGATTACCTACAATAACATGGAGGAAAAATAATTAAAAACAATATAAAAGCAGAGCTTGAAAAAAAAAAAAACACAAAAATGTGATACTCATGTATTCTTGCCTTATTTTGAATATGTGGAACTTTTTATGCTATTGTTGGGTGAGTACTTGAGCACTTAGGGATTTCTTTAATTTGCACACATAATTACTCTTATCAGCAACCTCAAAAACCTTCATGGTGTTTCATGTAAATTATCTCATCTAAATGTTGTCATAAAAAATTTGTCTTTACATCTAGTTGCTCAAACTCTAAGTTAAGTGATGTAACTAATGTCAATAAAACTCTGATAGAAGTGTGCTTTACAAAAAAAAAAAAAAAAAAAAACCTTATTGTAGTTCATGCCTTCTATATGAGCATATCCTTTAGTGGCAAACCTTGCTTTATATTTCACACTTTTCCAAGCTCATTGACCTTTATGTAATTCAGTAATTGTATGAGATCCCAAGTCTAGATACTTATCAATAAAGCCATCCCATGTTGCATGGCTTTTTTTATTTATTTAATTTTCTTTTAAAACAATTGTTACTCATTGTCTCTTGAAAGTGTGGAAGGGTCATTGCCATCCATTGTCAATGTATATGGCACCTTGTCTTTGAACCCATTGCAAACTGGTGCTTAAATAGTCCTCTCAACTCTGTGACTAGAAGAAGGCTATTGTTAGTGCTCAACGGCTCCACCTATTGTCTCCCCCACATTACTTCTTACTTTTTCTCTTGGAGTACCAAAGTCCATTTGTACGCAATCACCTTTGTCGTCCCCCCA
>JAJIYU010015449.1:0-12709 GCA_030144865.1 Tinospora cordifolia
GTTTCTCCTAAGAGAAAGTCGATTGGTGACTTTAATGGCGGAAATTGATTGGGGTTATTTTTGGCTGATGCAAGGTTATGTGGAATTTGTTGCATCAGCAGCATGCTGTGAGTGTTTTAATTTTAATTTTGTATTTACTGAGAAAATTTATTCAAATGAAATATGAAATTAGCAAAAAAAGAAAATTAACAGATAAAGATAACTAAGTTGTTGTCACATATGACATAAATAAATTATTAAATTATAGTATAAAATTATTTAAAAATAAAAAATAAAAAAGTATATGGTTGGTTGATAACGCGGCGCATAAAGAAGAAATTGCAATTTTAATAAAACAAAAATAATTAAATTAAAAAGTTCTTAAATGAGGTAAAGTGATATTAAAAACATTTATTAATTTATTAACTTACATAAAATATTTTGGTACAAAACTTGAAGCCACTAATAATTTAATTAAAAAAAATAAAGAAATTACTTAAATTACTGTCTAAAAAAATATTTTTATATAGCATTCATATTATCTTTATATATATGTACACACTATGTATATCTTCAAATATATATTTTCGAATAGGTTATATATGTGTGCGTGTGTGTGTATGATGTGAAGTTATACTTAAATAAATATGTACCTTGAGCCAAACCCCGTTATAACTTAAAAGAAAAATCACTGATCCTAACTACAGTTTGACTTGAGTAGAATATAGATAGATAAGAGAATTGAGAGGGTTTGTGTACTTAGGTATTAGGAGAGAATTTCTGTAAGTGGGATGATGCCTACAAATCACTTAAAAAGTCTAAGAGAATTGAGATACTAACTGATGAGAGGATGAAGTTTAGGAAGAATAAAAGATGAACTAAAAATTTAGACAACATGAATGACCCAAGGAAAGCGTTAATGAATTACAAACTATAGAAATGGAAGATTGAGATTACTATGATGTGTGAAAAAGAATTTAATTCTATATGGTATGATGTATCAGTTCTAAAATTGAGTCATTGTTCGAGAACGAATAATAGTTTAAGTTTAGAAGTATTTATTAGTTACATTGCATACTAACATTCTTATATATATTTTATATACATTTTGCATGGCTATAGGTAGGAAATATGATATATTTATTTATAATTAGGTGTATAAGCATTTATAAGATTATTGCATGCATTTTTATACATTAGAGAATTTTAATATAATTTTTTTATTATTTATAATTATAATTTAATGTCTGAAGAAGGTCTTATATTGTTTGTTCAGGTTTAGAATAGTTGATAACACATAGGAAATGGAAAAATGGTTTCAACAATGCAAAAATCCTGTAAATGAAGAATTAGGGATGCATTATGGGTTAGCAGTAAAGCCAATACATATAACAAAGCCCAACAAAGTAACATTACAAAGCCCAAAATGATGTTCAGCCCAATACAAATAAAGCCCAACAATTCTGTCTGACCCAAAGCCATGTGCATGAAGAAGTTGTGCAGTGGCAAAATCGTGAATTAAGCAAATCAAGCATGGCACAACTGGGAACATAGAATGGCAAATGAGGTAAATTGAGCCAATTAATTGTGGCACGATTAGAACTGAATTTTTGGAACATAAATTGGTGCGCCAAAGAGAGTGGCAAAATTTTAAATTAACGATAAAGCAATGGCAGATTGCAAGAAAGAAGCAAAAGAGGATGGCAAACTTGTAAATTAGTTGGAAAATTAATGGCATGGCTGGAATTGGGGGCATGAATCTATTTCAGTGATCAAAAACACACTAAAAACCGTGAAGAAACAAAGCAAAACGCAATGTTAGTAGTAATATTTAATTAGGGTTGATATGAGACTTTAGGTGAGCAATATAAATAGCCTCGTTTATTAGATAGATCATTATTCAGAGTTGTTACTACTATTGACGGCCATAGACTAGAATAGAGGAGACCAAAAGAAAAGAACAAGAGCTGGAGAACAAGATCAAAGTCTAGTTGTAATACCCTGAAATTTGTATGAAATTATATGTACAACGTCATTGGAAATCAAATGATAAATAAGATCAATTCATCATAAATTCATTTTTAGTGGTTAACTAACAAGTTCATTGCTCAAAAGTGTCTCATTGAAATGAGAATTAAGAAAGAGAATGAAAGTGTACTCGAAATGAAAATAAGATCAAATTAGAAGCTCAAACCAAGTTGCCACATGTATGCACAAAGATGGGAATTGCCTAAATGACCCAAACTTTATTCTAGTATGGGAAACACCTAAAATGCCAAGAGAAGAAATCCTAAACGTCCCATGTAGAGATCCCTAAACTAACCTTGTGCACACACACTAGAGAGAAACCAAAATTAGAGAGTTTCCTAAAATACATGTGAACACAAAATTAACACAAAACCCTAAATTATCCTCACATGTGTGCCACAAGTGAGTGAGCTCAAATTAGAAAGTTTCCAATGTGCACCCTAGATAAGGACTTAGAAAGTTTCCTATGCACACAAAGGGATGTCCAAATCTTTGCTAATCCATATTAGAAAGAATTCGAAAACGTTGCTAAACCATATTAGAAAGATGACCATGAGAACACCAAGGAAGCCAAGAATAGAAGTTTCCAATCTTAGAAGATTACCCATGAACCTAACAAGAATGCCTGGAATAGAAAGTTGCCTTGCTCACCAAAATCCAAGAATAGAAGATCCTAAGTGTTGTGAGCATTTTAAAAACGTGACACACAAGGGAAAGCCAAAAATAGAAGTTTTTAAACATAGTTGGACGTACAAGAGGAGAAGAGAATCAAATAAGATATGCTTCCTTGCCATTTTGATGCACAAGAGAGGAAACACAAAGAGAAAGAAAAGTCCATGAGATCTCACACCATATTGACGCCCATCCCAAGTTGGCTAGTGGTCCAAGCCAAGATTATGCTCACACATAAGAAGAAAACCCAAACTTGCTCAAACGTTAGGTTCACACATAAGAAGGAAACTCAAATGAGGCTCAAAACATGTGTTCACACTAAGAAAAGGAAACCCTAATTGCTCATATACCCAAACCGTGTTACACTATGGGAAATTGGAAAAATTCACATACCAAAACGTTGCACAAGAGAGATGGAAAGATTTCTTATGTGAGCACACCATGAGCCATCCCCTCCTAGCCATTGAAACTCTATATAAAGCCCCATTGTGTTCTTATTCTCTTCATCCCAAAGCAAGAGCTGATAAGATTTCTCTTGCTTTCTCTAGCCACTCTCTTGGCACCTCTTTTAGTTCTTGAGTATTCTTGAACATTCTTGATTGGTCTTGTGTGAAGTTTCAGTGTTCTTGAGTGTTTTAGAGTAACGAAGTGCTGCCAAATTTCAAAATATTCCAACTTAATTGTTCAACAGAGGTGGACGTGATTTATAAACTTCTACTTTGTTGTTTTAAATTAATGAGATGTTCATGTATGTTTAAAATTCAGTTTGTTATGCATGTTTTAAAGTTTAGATTATTAAGCATGCTCCACTTTCCGTTTATCATGTTCAATCATCATGAAACTATGTCATGCTTAGAGCTTACATGCTTAAGCTTATTTTGGATGTGTGTTGCATGAACATGACGTTTTCATGTTTTAATGCTGATTTAATATTCATGCCGAAATCTATTAGATTAGCTCATGATTCATGAATGTGATTAAAAAAATATGATTGATGATAAGAACCGCATACTATCACACTGATCCACAGGGATTATTGTGTGTGTTCTTTATATGTGATTAATTCACATAGGTAAGGTCCCAAAATACTTAGAATATGGGTGAGACCCTAAGTTCAATGAAATTTGGTATAAAGGAATGTATTTTCACTTGAGGGAGCTGTTTTGATAAAAACATCAAGGTTGACCCTTTACGTCTAATTTACAACTAAAATTAATAAATTTTTTGAATCACTTAATGTTTGTAAGTATTTGATTTGAACGTCTTAGAGATTTGAAATAATAATTTAGTTGTTTTAGAATGATTCTGTAGGTTTTATGCCCACCCTTCTTATTTAACCTTTTTCAGGGAATTAATCACAACATGACAATAGTTAGAATATTTTATTTGAAAAGTTTTTATTTAAATGTAAGGGCATGTTGCCCAATTTTGAATATTTCGTTGTAGTTTGAATATGAGTTATGTACTCTTTTTTCTTTTATTCATTAAATAAACTTAAACATTTCTTTTATCTTTCTTGAATTTGTCTTGTTGAATTTTGTTAAGTACTCTTAATGTTCAATAAGACTAAAGATAAAAAACCAAAAAGTCAAATGTAAGTCATTTGTAAAAGTAATACGGCTCAACTCGCTATGTGCCCTGGTCCACTGAGTCGGGGGTTGGGGTGTTACACTAGCCTTGGGAGAGGGTATTAGACAATTTGACTAATAGGATCGAGGTGTCTCATGAGAGGGTTTTGATGACTAATGTTATAACGTAAAAGAATAAAATGAATATTATTATTATTTATTTATTTCTCATTTAATACACACATTAATTAATACGATTGTTATAAAGTCATATATTTTTATTTATAATTTATTAATTTATATATAAAAATACATTGAATAAAATTACATGTGGGAAAGCCAAAGGTGCATTACAAATATTTAAGATCCTGTAATTTAGTATTTAACTCATTATTGTTGCATGAAATCCTTGGAATCTCTAATACGCTTTGTCAAGCTATGCAATCACAAATCCAAGATATTTTGAATGCTCTATGTATTTAGTGTCAGTTACACATTTGCTCCTTCAAGAGTTAAAGAAGAGTAAATGGGTCTTTTATCTATAAGAAGTGTAATGACCTTTTGCCCAAAAAGATGTATAATTACAATCGGTGATGTGGATGTGCATATTATATACAAGGAACAAGCCATTTTTTGCCAACCAAAAAAAGATTGTTGTTGAACATTATTATCACTTGAAATATTATGATTAATTTTCAATTAAAAGAGTCCGAGTTGCAGATTCTTAGAGTAAAAAAAAAAAAAAACAATTTTGTATTAATATGGCATTGAGCATATTGATGATTTTAGGGTGTTTGATGTTTGATAATTTGTATATTTTTGTTGCAAATTTCTATTCTCAAGATATATGGGCTATTATCAATTTGATGTTCCTTATTATAATTAATCTCAAAATGTTGATAATTATATGTCTTTTTTGCAATTGCAATTTCTTCTTTTCTTTTACATTTTTAATGGAAATGCCAATTTAACTTCAAATAAGCGCAATTACATAAGCAATGCAGAGCTTACTTCTGGATTTACTTAGACAAGTTAGTTTAGAACAAATAAGCGCAATTACATAAAGAGACTCATCCCCCTTCTGTTAATGTAAGAGGAAGCCCAGAAAGAAAGCACAACGAAAAAAAATGGTTGTCCGATTTGACTCAGCTGGATGGGCCGTGTCGGACCCGGAGTGGCACCGTCTCGTAGTCCTCCCACTGTTGAGAGCGGGAAGTGTTCGCTGCTCTGTGAAACCAGCCTCACGCGGAGCCTTCCTCTCTGAGAACCAAGTCGGTCGAGCCTTCGCCCGGTCCACATGGTTCAACTCCCAACTAGGAACGGCCGAGCCAGTGTCAGCCACCCAAGTCCAACCCATCGAGTTGGGACATTTGTCCAACCATTTAATTGCCCTCGCTCGAGTCATAAGCCCGCGCTGGTGAGCTCGGCGCCATGTCCTCATGGAACGTGCTTTATAAGGCAAAATCGAAGGTAGTAGCTTTCGATGTGGGATAATTATAAATTTCTAATCACGGTGTTGATGGCTACTCCTAAGACAAAGTCGATGGGTGACTTTAATGGCGGAAATTGATTGGGGTTATTTTTGGCTGATGCAAGGTTATGTGGAATTTGTTGCATCAGCAGCATGCTGTGAGTATTTTATATTAGAATATAAATATTTTTATGAATATTATAAGCGTATAATAATATCTTTTGTTGGAGTTTCAAATAATAACAAATTTAACAAACAAATAAGTCATATAATTTTAATTTTGTATTTACTGAGAAAATTATTTTATTTAAATGAAATATAAAATTAACAAAAAAAGAAGATTAACATATGAAGATAGCTAGTTGTTGTCACGTATGACATAAATAAATGATTTAATTATAGTATAAAATTATTTAAAAATAAAAAATAAAAAAAAGTATATGGTTGGTAGATAATGCAGAACATAAAGGAGAAATTGCAATTTTAATAAGACAAAAATAATTAAATTAAAAAGTTCTTAAATGAGGTAAAGTGATATAAAAAAAAATTATTAATTAATTAATTAATTAATTTACATAAAATATTTTGGTACAAAACTTGAAGCCACTAATAATTTAATTAAAAAATAAAGAAATTAGTTAAATTAATATCTAGAAAATATTTCTATATAGCATGCATAATATCTTTATATTTATGTACACACTATGTATATCTTCAAATGATTTTACCACTCAAATTAATTAAAAAACATATTTGTGGTGACATAAAAAGTATTAAAAAACTAAAAAATATGTATTACATAAAAATTGAAATTTCATCACATAGTTGATGCTAAAATTTTTAGTACACCACAGAATAAATTAACAATTATAAGAATTTTATTATATATAAAGATACTTAAATGTAGTTTTAGACCCCCAAAAATCTTTGTGCACAAGTACAACTTGCTTTAGCTAGGGTGACTATCAAATTGACTTCCATTGACAATTTTGTGAGTAGCTCTTTCAAGCCTTTTGGAGTTGAAATTTATTTCAAAAGCTGAATTTGATGAATTGATTGCTTTATTCAAACATGAGATTGCTAAAGGAGCAAATGAAGTGTGCGCATCGTAAGGACCTGGAGCTACTTGTTAGAGTTAGAGTTTCCATTATAAAGCTATCAATGGACTATGTAAGATGTTTGGTGTAGGTTTTACTTGACTTTAAAAGGTTGATTAACTTTGCGCTAAATAAAATTACACGTGGGAAAATATTTAAGATCCTCTAATTTAATTTCTATCTTATTATTGTTGCATGAAATCTTAGGAATTTCTAATATGCTTTGTCAAGCATCAAATCGAAAATCCAAGATATTTTTATTGCTATGTATATAGTGTCAACTACAAAATTGTTCCATTAAGAGTTAAAGAAGGTATTTAGTATTTTTTTTTTTCAACCTAGTGATCCAAAAAGGGGATAAATTAAGAAAATTTTAAACATTTAAGATCCAAAATTCAAAATTCAAAAATTTAAATTTGAATAATATTTCCTCAAGAAAATAAATGAAAGAATCTTGGGTTTGAATGATTTCTAAGTAAACGGATAATCAAGATGAGATTTTTCACCAGTAAGGCAAGTCGAATTTTCAACCGCCAAATCCTAGCCTTTCTATGAGCTTTCTCATTAAGGCTAAGATTGAATCAAGGGTTCTCTCTCTCTCTCACACTTGGTTAACCATTACACACAAGATCAAGCATCTTCCTCATTCTGACATTCTAGGACGGCTAAGGAGAGGAGATACTAAGAAAATTAAAATAAAGTAGGGAAAGAAAGTCATTTTCATGTAATTCCTTCTCCATTTTCTCTTCTTTTTTCATTATTTCTTTTACATGGTCGAACCACCATTAAACCAAGCTCGGGCACCCAGTTTCAATATCCTTCCAATGTCTTTTCTCAATTCCTAAAACCATCCATAACCATTAGTCAATGGTTCATTTAAGTTTCACCTTGAACCATTGCCAGGTATACTCAAATCTCCAATGTTCAAGCCTAAAAGAAGCCTATCCATGAGACCTAACTATTACCACCAAAAAAACCCATGTCTTTCGTCTCTGAAAAATCTTCAAAACAAGGCCAAAAACCTACAAAGAAAACATAACAAAATCATCCCCCAAAGCATTGTCCATCTACACTAGAGACAAATAAAAAACCTTTGTTAAACTTATTCTTTGAAGCACCCTATAGCCAAAATTTTTGTTTATATTGTAAACTTATATTCTTACTCATTATTTGTTAATTTATCAGTGTTAGAAAAGTGTGAAAATAGAGGAGGAAAAAGCATAGATGCATAACCAAAGAAGAAGGAAAGAGAAAGCACCCAAAAGAAGGTATATTGTAATAACCCAGACTTTTAGAGCGCATACACGTCAAAAATAAATTTTTAAATATGATATAATCAAGAAAATAAATGAATAATGTTTAAATAAATGTGTAGTAATTAATTAAATTAAATTAGTTATAGAAAAAATAATGGTTGTATAAATAACAATAAAAGGAAAAAAATAAATAATAATAATATAATAAAATTAAAGTAGAATTGTAAATAATGCAATATTCATATATATTTGCATTAATATGTGGGGTGGCAATGAATAAGAGAATAATAATGGGATAATGTGAGAATAACAAAGAGATAATGATGAGTTATTATCTTTGACTTCTTCGAGGATAATTAAAGGATAATATAAGGATAATCAAGAGATAATAGGGAGATAATAAGAGAACAATAATGGGATAATATGAAAATAATAAAGAGATAATGATGAGCCATTATCTTTGACTTCTTTGATGATAATTAAGGGATAATATGAGAACAATCAAGAGATAATAGGGAGATAATAAGGAAATAATAATGATATAATGCTAAAATAATAAAGAGATAATGATGAGTCATTATCTTTGACTCCTTTGCGGATAATAAAGAGATAATATGAGAATAATCAAAAGATAATAGGGAGATAACAAGGGAATAATAATTAGATAATGTAAAAATAATAAAGAGATAATGATAAGCAATTATCTTTGACTTCTTTGAGGATAATTAAGGGATAATATGAGGATAATCAAGGGATAATATGAGGATAATAAAGAGATAATAAGATACTAGGGAGGTAATTAGGGAATAATTTTATCAAAGTAGGATATTTTGAGAATATAAAAAGTAGGTATTTATGAAATATGTTTATAGCAGTGGGGTATTTTGATGATATTTATACCAAAGTAGGGTCATTTGGGAATAATTTAGAAAAGTGGGGTAATTATGGAATTATTTTACATAAATTCAAAACTCGCACTTACATAATTTGGGTTGCTTCCAGTTCATGACGGCTTCTACCTTTTCAAGGTCTATAGCAATACCTTTTGCTGATACAACGTGGCCTAGGAACTTGACAGTTTCCATCCAAAACTCGCACTTATTGAATTTAGCATATAGCTGGTTTCTTCTAAGGTTTGCTAGCACGATCCTCAAGTATTATAGATGGTCAGCTTTTGACTTAGAGTAGATTAGGATATCATCCACGAATACCACTACAAACTGGTCAAAGTACTATCTGAACACTCGGTTCATCAAATCCATGAAGGCAGCCGGGGCATTGGTCAAACCAAAGGGCATCACGGTGAACTCGAAGTGTCCATATCTTGTTTTAAAGGTCGTCTTGTGAATGTCATATCTTGTTCATCAAATCCTCAACCGATGATATTCTGACCAAAGATCAATTTTAGAGAAATGAGTGGCTCCTCGTAATTGATCAAATAGGTCGTCAATCCTTAGTAAAGGATATTTATTCTTTACTGTAGCTCGATTCAACTTCTGGTAGTCGACATACAGTCGCAAGGAACCATCCTTCTTTTTCACTAATAGTACTTGGGCTCCCCAGGGTGATTCACTCGGCCTGATGAAACATTTCTCCCTGAGCTCGTCCAGTTGAGTTTTTAGCTCAATTAGTTCTACCGGCGCCATTCTATAAGGAGGTATGGCTCTAGGGTTAGTTCTAGGGTGAAGTTCAATCTTGAACTCTAACTCTCTAGGTGGTGGTAGTCCAGGTAAATAATTTGGGAACACATCCTCATATTCACTGACTGCAGCTAGGTCATGAATATTCTTCAAGTCAGTAGGTTCTTCTTCAAAGAGTTCCTAGAACTCATCCGTCTGCTTCAAACAATTCAGCAAGGCTAGGGTTGGACTCTTTGGTAGTCTCTGCATAACCTCATTGATTTTAAAGATCTCTCCAGAAGGTAATGTTATGGTTACTTGTCTCTTAGGACAATCTATCTGGGCCTGGTACTGGTCTAACCAATCCATCCTCAAGATTATATCATAGCCATAGAAAAGTAGGGTATATAGGTCGACTGTTAAAAGTTTATCCCCAAACCTAAGGTCACAACTATCCATCTTTTTTGAAGTCACAATGGTCTCTATTGGTGTTGAAACATTCAAAGTCACATGCATTGTTTTTGTCACAAGTTGTAACATATCAGCTAGTTTTCAGAGATAAAATATTTTGAGGCACTCGAGTCAAATAACAGTCCCACAGCGACATTAAACAATAGGAATGTACCTTCTACTGCAGGGGCCTGGTCTTCCTGGGTCTTAACCACGAATATTTTGGCCTGGTTCTGACCACGGCCCTGATTTTGCCCTTGATTGGCATTTTGATTCTGTCTGGCTTGAGGTCGCCTATTCTGACTTCCCCCCTAAGTATTTTGTTGTTGCTACTGAGAAGCCTGAGCTAGTGCAGTTAGGCAATTTTTTGCCAAATGACCCTTCTGCTTGTATACAAAACACAATCTCAACCTCTTAGCTTCTTCCCTTGACTCGTCTTTGTTCTGCCCCTATTTCTGTGGAGCCTTACCACTTTTACTTTTCTTCTAGGTCCCTTATTGGTCCTTTCCGTTTATGTTCCGCTTATTCTTTCCTCTTAACCTTTATTCCAGGTTGAGCTCTTGTTCCAAAATTAGGGCCCGTTCAACAACTTCCTTGTAGGTTCGGAGGCCCAATGTTATGATGACCTTTCGAATCTCGATCTTGAGACCCTGTGCAAATCTGTTGGCTTTCATTCTTTCTTTCTGGATCAGTTCTTGAGAAAATTTGGCCAGCTCAGTAAACTTCCTCTCGTATTCAATTACTGTGAGATCCATCTGGTTGAGTCTTACGAAGTCTTCTTGCAGCTTTTTGAGAGTTGCCTCCGAAAAGAATTTGTCGTAAAATTTTTCTCTGAACTCTCCCTAGGTCATGGTCGCAACGTCAGTGTTGAGATCCATCTATATCATCTTCTACCATCCATGAGCTGGTCCTTTGAAATGGTGTGTGGCTAGTGGTACTCGTGTTGAACCCGTCACCTTCAGCGCATTTAGTAACTCCTCCATCTCCTGGTACCAGTGATCAGTAGAGATGCAATCAGTAGTTCCATCGAATGAGGGAGGGTGAAGCTTTTACAAATCCAGCAGCATCTTCTTCTATTTTTCATCTTCCAGGTCCTCTGGATTCCTTTGATGTTCCTGAGGTAATGGTGTCGGGACTTGGACTGGAATAGGTTCAGGTGTTTGAGGCTGAGGGATTATTTGTGGAAATGTCCTTCCCAGTTGATCTAGTACCCTCTGTGACATTTCATTCATCATTGCTTCCATCTGTGCCTCCATCTGTGCCTCCATCCCAGCAGGCAGTTCCTACTCTTGTTGTTCAGTCTCCTCAGAGGTGGTGGATCGAGTTACGTACCTCCTAGCTCCAACCATTTACTTATAAATTGAGCAGAGTGTTAGTATGTGTCAAATATTTGTACTATCATGGCTCTAGATTCATGTTTCTAGGTTCTCGATTTGTTTAGCGGCCTAAAGTAATTCTTCTAGGTTCTTTTCATGCATATTAGGTACAGGATTTGGTTTTAAAGAAAATAAACATTACAATATGCATATCATACAATCAAGCTAGCATAGCAAGGTTCCAAGCTTCCACCTCAAGTGTTTCATATCACTCTACCCCTTCCACTTAGGCTTTTACTTAGAACAAAGCCGCACCCAAACAATTTTGCAAATTACTTGATAACTAAGGTTCCCAAGCCCACTATACTCAACCGTCCAATACCAGCGAGTATAGAGAAACTCGTTCTGTCAAAGTTACAGATCATTCACCACACATGGTCCATCATTCTCCAAGTCTAGGCTTCTTCCATAACCCCGAATTCCTATGCATCCCATACTACATAGAAATCGAAAATTATAGAAGTTTCCCGGTCTCATGTCCTGATCAAACAATTTTCTATTTTCACACAAGTTTTAGTTTTTAGCCTATGTTCTAGAGTTTTATGTTTTTGATCCACTATGCCACCCATGGCTACACCCAGTTCTACCTAAGGTCTTTTTTCTGGACCTAGGGTGTAATATCTGAAATTTTAGTGACGTAATAACCGAAATTTGAGTTTAAAACACATATACGTATATATATATATATACGTATATGTATATTTGTCATTGGTATACAATTAATTAGTTAGCATAGAAGTATAAAAGAATATACATTAATTAATATTAGACATATAGAATTGTTGGGTAAATATATGCTTCTCTATTTGAAGGTATTTTTAGTATGATATTAATATAGAAAAGTATGTGTATAAAGTATTAATTAGATGCACTCAGGAAAATAATATTTCGTTTAGTATGATGGTAATATACATAGAGAAGTATATGTGTAAAGGAAATGCATTCATGAGTGAAATATATCATTTGGTGAGATGTTAAAGCGGGCATATGTAGGAAGTAATAATCCCACATTGGAAAGACAGAGACACTATTTGGAAGAGGGCCCTATATAAACCCCCCTACTCCACCCATTTCATTCATCTCAAAGACAAGAGTTGAAAATTTATCTTGCTCTCTCTCTTTGCCTCCTTCTTGGCAACCTTAGTTCTAGTTCTTCTTTGCTTGAGCTATTCTAAATAGTTCGCGAAGTAGTA
>JAJIYU010015450.1:0-12659 GCA_030144865.1 Tinospora cordifolia
GAATGAGTTGTAATATCAAATGTAAAACTCCACCATAAACATGCCCACCAATCACCACGTGCCCCACTTACATATTATACATATATTACTTCATGCAGTCTATTTCCTTCCATGCAGCATATATTCACCTCTATATATATATATTACTCATCTCTTAAACTATACACATTAATAATATTAATTTTATGAATAATACCACTTTATTAGTTTTTTTGTATGACATTTATTTTTTCATAAATAGTTTAATTTAAGTTAATTTAGACACGTAACATGCATTTTCAATACATGTGTAAAATTAACACATATGTACATGTGTAATCCGTACAAATACTTATATTTATACAAATTTACATCTATTTAAATTAATTTACGTGTCTAATTAAAATATGAGTTGTTACACAAAACATATGTAAAATATATATAATAATGTTAGTATGCAATGCAACTAACTGGTAGCCCATGTAGAGTCGAGTCAATCGAGTCATTAAATAAGAGACCCAATTTTTTTGGGTTGGGCTCAAGTTTGGTCAAAACCTAACCCATAATAATTGACTCGACCCGCATGAAACCTTATTGCCTATTTTCTTCATTTGTTCATTTCTAGTTTTTCCTTCCCCTTTCTTCTATTCTCTCATTTTTTTGCCAATATTACCAAAAAACCACTATTGCAACTCATTGTTCTAGGTTTTTTACTACTTTTCATCTCCGCTACTCTCGTTCGTGCTTTCGTCTTCCTAATAGTTGCTCTTTGCCTCATCTTGCTTGGTGCTTACTCCTTCCTTTATGCTCTTCTTCACCTATCTTTTCTGGCTTTCGTGGTTGCTAGCAACTGCTACACCTACTCTCGCTCTTGTTGTTCTTCTGTTCTTCTATTCCTTTCCTCTCTTCTTTTCCTTTCTTCTTGTCTTGTGTGGTTTCCAATAGTTGCTGCTCCTGTTATTCTCTCTATTCTCTCCCTTTCACGGTTGCTAGCAACTTCTCGTGCCCATTGTTGTTTTCTTCCTTTCCTCTCTTCTTTTTTCTTCTCTTCCTTCCACAATTGCTAGCAGCTGTTATTCTTGCTATTCTCGTCTATTCTCTTCCTTTTGCGGTTTCTTCTCTTCTATTATCTTCCTCACTTGGCTATTGTTCCTTACGTTTGTTACTCTCCCTTTTCTCTTCTCTCTTATTCTTCATTCTTCTCATTTTTCTCTTCGTGGTGTGTTAACAATAGTTACTGCTCCCATAAATCAGGTAGACCCGCCTACTCGACTAACCCAACCCATTTGAATTAATGTTAGGTTAAAAGCTTATTAAATAAATGGTCGTGTGGCATCGAGTCAAACTTGATGCCACTAGATTTGTGTGGATTGTGTAAAAGTTGAGGATCAACTAGACCCATGCTCGACCCATGCACACCCCTAACACTTTGAAACGTAAAACCTAGTAGATTTTAAATGATTTTTCTTTTTGTAGTTTTCTACAGCGTGTCTCGAGCCAGCTTAACACACACCTCAAGATAAATCACTGTTTTACCTATTGTAGTGCCATAAATGGGGGGGTTCTCCCAATGTAGTTTTCTCTGTACCTAAGACTCGAACTCGAGACCTTGATTTAGAAACATTGAGTTTCATCTACTTGACCCAACCTCCATTGACGATATAGTTATTTACTTTACTTTTATTAAAATTTCATTAGATTTTTTTTTTACATCTCCAAAAAGATGTATACTTTGTTCACAAGTAAAGCAATATATGTTGGAAATTAACATAGAAAGCACACAAACTTTAACAAGGAAAAAAATAAAAAATAAAAAATAAAAGACTTAAACTATGCACTTGAAGTTGTATACTTTGATTGATTTGAAAATAAGAAACACACGAGACATTTATAAAACTGTGCCAAAAAATTATAATATGATGAAAGTTAGCATTCAGTATTCATTAGGTTTATAAATCACAATATCTATGTACATAGATAAATCCATTAAGTCCTAGATGTGTTCATGAATTTATTAAATTAACATGAATCTATTATGTACCGTCATATCAAATACATTCATCATGAAATTCCTAAATAAATCATTTTTACTATTAGTGTAGGTTAATTTATAAACTCTCCCCTTAATCACTATTCATGCACTTTAAAATTCCAATTTAATTTGTGGCATCCCCTCTTAACTTAGGCATTAAATAACACAAAATGTATGTTTGAACTTCAAAAAGCTCCCGAGCATTAGCATCTTCATGGAAATGTTGTCTACTTTATCATAAATCTAATAGAACTTGCATCACATTGCTATTTTTTACTAAATCTCTAATAAAATAGTATTTGATTCATGTATACTTACACTTGCCATAAAAATCAAATTTTTGATATGATTAATGATTGTATTGTAATCTAGAAACAAAGTTGTCCCTCTCACTATAGCATGATTGTGTTCTTGTAACATCTATCTCAGTCAAAGTACTTGATAGGCTCTAGATATGGAAGAACAGATATTTTGTATGATTGATTGATAGTGTTTAAGTTGTTTGGTTTGTTAAGGCTGATAAGATTTCACTAGGGCGATGTTAAAAATATAACCAAAAGTATTTTCATAATCTTTATGACTTCTAACTCGATCGCTATCGCTGTGACTAATAAAACATGATTAATCGACCTTCTTATAATTCATGTCATGATCCACTATGCCATGAACATACGTTACAATTCATTTACTAGTTTTTTTTTTAAACTTCCATGAATATTTTGACCATACTAATTACAAAAGAGATAGGTGACATTTTTGGCACTTAAGACTTTTGACCTTACTTTAATGGAGTGTTGAATCAACAAAAAGAATATTTTTGTTATCCTTAACTTCAAGTCAAATTCTATAGGAGTGTCTATCAACTTACTATTGTCAATCTTAAATTCACTTCAATAAGTCATTTGCATATTGCGTTTGAGATATGAAAATGCCTTCTGAAATTTGTTTCACTTCAATTCCAAGAAAAAAGTGGTGAAGACTGATATCCATTATCTCTTTCATAATCAAGTTTTTGAATTCATGGTAGATATGCCCTTTAGTGCCATTGAAGAAGAACTTATTAATACATAACCAAATAAATTAAGAATATGATCATTGCCATCTTCCTTTATGATGAGAATATGTTCATAAGGACATTACTTGAAGCCATTATCTAAGAAGTAGTGGTTGATTTGATTGTACCATGCCAAAGGACTTGTTTATGCCTATAGAGTGTTTTATTCAATTAACACATTTTCGTTGCTTCCCCTTTCTTAGCATCCATTTGATGAATGCTTTAGCCATGTTATGCTACCAAAACAAGGATTAATTGGACGATTACAAGGCATGTAGTAGGAGAAAAAAATTTTTTGCTAGTCTATCTCATACTTTGCTTGTAGCCTTTGACAAGTCATGCTTTTTATTTGTAAATTTCTTATAAATTTAAGTTTGAATGGAAGCAATATGTTGACTTATTGCTTATTTCCTCTTTGCATGATATAAAATGTCTTCAAAAGTGATTATATCAACATCAGTGCAAAGGTGCAAAATTTTTCAAATTATCATATGGCATCACCTTCATTGATTCATAGATTTCAAAAATGCTTCTACATTTTGTTGGAGAAGAGGCATCATCACTTAAAGAAATGAAATGAAATGAAGATGGATTACTTATATCACCATAATCTTCATTTGGACTGTCCAGTTCTTTCTTAATGACAATCGATTTTTGCATAACATTGTCATCCCAATTCCAAAACTCTTCTTCATTAAATATAACATCTTGACTAATGATTATTTTTTGGTGGCAAGATTGTATAATTTGTACGCTTTAGATTGTCATCTTAATTTCAAGACTCTTCAAATGAAGCATCTTTTGTGTATCATCTTCAACTTAGCAACAAGAGTATTTCTTGTATCCTTGATCTCACATGCATCATGTCATGTTAAACTTGACATGATCTTAAAAGCAGTTGTTCAACCAGTAAGAATATTGTGTTAGAGGCAAGTAACAAAGAAAACATTAAAAATATGTTTTGTGCATTGTTTTTGTATCCACTAAGATGTTAGTGCTTCTTTTGGCTTGAAGACTTTTGACTTCACTTTGAATCCATCCAAAGTTATAAACACGTTTCGGCTCTCGATCATATGGTTATTGCAACCTCCATCAAGGTATTAAATTTCATCTTGTGTAACACAAGATTTACTCCTTTGTCAGTCTCAACTTTCTTCTTATATGAAAATAATCCAGTCATCATTCTTCTTTGTTCAATAGATAAATTGATAATGCTCATACATTTTGCAAATGTAACATTGAACTTGCTTCTAATTATGGCTCTTCTACAATTACTTCTCCATCTTTGTCCTCTTCTTCTTTTTGATGATCGATGTACACGCAATGCTCATCTTGACTTTGTTTTATTGACTCTTTCCTCATCTATGATTCTTGTGGCATCCTCTTCTTTATTTAGATACTCCTTTGATTTAAACTTGTATTTTAAATGCTTGCTTTATAGGAGTGAAATCAAATTGTTTGAACAATGTTCATGAGATTGTAACATATTACTTGAATTTCTCGACCTGTATTGCTAAGTAACAAAGGCAATTAATACACGCATCTTCTCTAGCAAGACCAAAATATGGAGTGTAGCCCATAGATTCTATTAATCAGATGAGAGACCCACTAGTAGCTATTTATACATAAGACACAATAAAGGGGGTCCCATCCCCACATGCTTCATGTCTATTAATTTCAAACCCCCATATATGCAAAAATACCAACTTCTTTCCTACCAAGACGACAAAGGAGTTCATCGAAGTCGCCAACATGAACCTTTGTCTTCATCTTCATGAAACAACTTCACGTGACCGGCACCTACCATACTGACCCTCCCTTTTAAGGACACCGCTTTGATCAATAATAGCTTATCTTTAATATTTCTAATGATATAGTACGTGCTACAATCACTTACTATTAACTCTCCATATATATCTAAATTTATGTGGCTCTGTATGCTTAAAAATTTTTGTTATTTTTGTCTTTTTTTTTCTCCCATCGTACAATGTTTAAGCATCCCTTCTGTCTTCCACAATCCAAGATTTCCATTAAGCTAGCTACCCAATGGATGAAATTCTTGTCTTTCAAAAAAAAAAAAAAATCCAATGATACTTGAACTCATTGATCGAGTGTGTGTAGAAAATGTTGGATAATTTTCAATGAAGCAACATTATAATGATCGAAAGAGACACTCATAATAGAGTTCTTTGCAGTTCATTAATAGTTCATTGGTAATTATATTTCCTAGCTATAATGCAATAGATTTTTTATTGAAAATTATCTAACATTAGTAATGCAATAGTAATTATATTTCCTAGCTAGCTAGTTGATATTATATGATGACTCGAATAGTACTAATATTATTTTCATAATTTTTTTAATATAAATACAACATTCACGATTATTAAATAAATAAGTATTACATATCTCAATGTATATATTGAATAATTCAATAATTATTAATATCATAATTAAAAATATAACTATAATAATTAGATTAACCACTTAAATTATCAAAACATCGGACCATCCACCAACCAAATTCTAACCACGTGTCAACTTTATTTGTTCAATTGAAACAACCACATGAATTAAGTACTGAGATATCTTAATAGCTAAAACAGAAAAGAAAGCAAAAACGATTTTTATGGTAGCGGCAAGCCAAACGAGAGCAGTAAAAGAGAGTTGTGGAACAGTAATACAAGATTTGAATAGATTTTGAGTTACTTTGGAAGTAAGTAATGCATATATGTGTGTATGATATTTTCCACACACACAAGTAAGGTGCCCAATTGCTAGCCAACAAGTCTCTATCTTGCTAATGGGGACACACTACTCAAAGGAAAGAGCACCCTAACAAGACCACACAAGAGACACACAGGGTCAAGATTCATGGAATCAAAAGGGTCGACCTTAGCTTTTCATGAGTTGAAAGCATGACATGTGGCATCTAATAAGTAGTTGATGGAACATACATATGTGCATCTAGAGAGAGCGCGAGCTCTATCGTAGGACCAGCTCATGCACAGCTCGTAAGGTATATGCCCCTCCACCTAATTCTACGCGGCAACAAATATTGAACAAACATACCTACCCTTCTCGCTTGGTAGAATTAAAACTTAGAGCTAAATTAATTTATAATAAACTTGCCCATTTTATATATAAATATATATATATATCACAAGATCATTTCAATCCATCCAATCCCAACATTAACAACAAAGGGTAGGAGATTTTGTAGGATTAAGTGACAGGCAGCGCAGGGATTGAACCATGTTAATCGGGCAAGTAATGAGAATGGTATTGGCTAGGCATTCTGGGTCGACGTCCCTTGTAGTAATTAGGTGTATGATGCATTAAAAAGTAGCTTAATGTTACTCAAAAGGATTCGAAATACCTTTACAAATATACCATTTTGCATTAAGATTTTTGTTCAAACTTACATCAAATGTATACTTAAGTATATACAAGTAAAATACATTTAAAATGTATTAGTACGAGTAGATTTTAATTAAGTTAAAAAAAAGTCTAATTTTAGCATGTTTAAGTTGTATAAAGAGTCAAGTTTATTTATTAAAAATATTAAATAAGTATATAACAAAAAGAATGTGTAATAAAAAGTAAGCACGAAATAGATTTCTCTACAAGTGAATATTGGCATTAATCGATAAAACTACATAAAGGTTAGCTTTGATTAATTATTTGAAAAATGTAACTTCTTGCTCTTGTGTTCACTACTCCTTGAGTTTTACAATATATATGTGCATATATGTATGTGAGAAATGTATTAGTTAAAGAAAGTTCAAAGCATTTTTTCCCACAAAATAAAATCTCCAAATTGAAATTAATTCTTGGACGCTTGAGACAAAGTTGGCAAAGCTGTTTGGAGTACAGTTTCAGCTTCCGGGTCATGAGGTTGATATTTAAATTTCAGCCACTCGAGAAATTAAGAAAGAATAGGAAGAAAAGGCACAAAAAGCTAGCAATATATTGGCACCGAAGAGGGATAATAGCAGGTTTGGTGAAATGTTGAATCATATAAAAGTAAAGTTTATTAGGTTCATATAATATATATATATATATATATATATATGTCCTTTAATTTGAAGGCACAGCGTGGATGTTGGCGTACCTCGCAGTTAGTCACATCATCCTGCCTGTACTCATCCCTGATTAGTTCCACTTAGAAATGACTCTGTGATGAGAATCACATTTGTCTTAAGCTGATAGATCTTCTTGTGTATGTTTATGGCGATTATGCATTAGTAGCTAGTAATGTGACAGAGCTTTCTTCGGATCCAAACACACACATGTAGTTAATTTGTCTAATCTTTGCCTCCCTTTTAAGAGCTTCAATGTATGAATGGTTCGACCATTAGGGTCCCTTGATGTTCAATGCAGAGATATGCAAAGATGGCTAGCTTGGAAAGAAACTGAAATGTCGTTTGATCTCCAAAAGTAAGCTTACTTTTGTATACATGTAAAAAGAGAATGATCATCAAGATATATATTTTCTAGAATGAAATTCTTCATGTAGTCCAAATTCAATTTAATCATGTTTCTTGGCTGCCCTCCTCACATCTACTAACCCAGGGTGCAAGTGACTAGTTGATATACCTATGGTTAACGACATTTTTTTTTTCTTTCTTCATTCATTATATTATAATTGAAAAAAAAATGCTATTCTAACCATTAAAAAATTCTAATTATATATATACAGCGATATTTTTCAAATTATACGAAAAGTGTACTAGAAACTTATTTAGGGGCTTGCGCAAGTCCTTTTGCGCCAATGATTGAGTGTTTGTCATCGTGAGCACATGCTTTTATTTAAGTTATGTGTTATATAGCTATTCTTCATGTAATTTAAAAGATTAATAATTATCATTAATTAATTAATATAAGAGTGTTTTTGCAAACTTTTGATTATTGGTTCATTTGATCAAATAGACTCAATACCATTTATGAAATGAAAGAGTGTATATATATATATATATATATATAGAGAGAGAGAGAGAGAGAGAGAGAGGCCTTAACTTTTTACTTTTTATAAAATCAAAAAGTGCATGGTCATTAAGCTATTTCATCAATGTAGCATCACATCGTAAAGTGAAAAAGTTGAAATTTTTCTTCAAACTTCTTTACAAATTTTCAAAAATGATAAGTAAATGTTTTAATGTTTATTTACATTATGATTCATGGTCATCTTGACTTTAAGAAAACAATCATCATTATAAGTTTAATTTAAAAGAAAATTTTATATTTTTGAAGATGAAAGAAAATTAATTAATCTAAGCGTTCAAGTAGGAAATAAAAAAATAAGAGCATCAATACAAAATAATTGAAATCACTACTAATCACACATAACATCAAATATTAATCTATTAACTTATAATGAAGCCTCTACCATTAAATGGGTAACAAATATATATTGGTGCAGGCAGTCATTTTTAAAATATTTCTTAAAAAATAATACTTAAGTTCTTAGAAATGGCAAATGGGGCATTTGGGCTTTAATGTTCCATTAAGTTTAGTTACAGCCTAGCTATGGTCATCAACTAAAACCCAACATGGAAGCCCATGCAAACGACCAAGCTCTCATCTGAATATTCCCGTGAACCTGTAACCATGCAACACGGCGCCCTCGTGCTAGAACATGAACATTGTATATTTGTTTATACTGTCGCCAGTACGGACTGGTATTCTCTGCAAGGGAAAAATTAAAAAATATATATATATTTGTATTAAAAAATAATTATATAAATATTGGTATTTAACTTAATATTAAAAAATCAATGATTAACAATAATTAGTATATCAAAAGTTAGAGTGGACATAACATTGGTATAAAATTGATATAACATTTAACTTATAGATAATGATATAATTTTGATATACAGTCAACATAACATTCGTATGACATTTAAATAATAAAATAATATTAATATACAATTGGTATAACATTAATATACAATGTTGTAAAAACTATTAATTAACAAGTATTAATGTACCAAAAGTTGGTATAAAGTTGATATAACATTGATATAACTATTGATTCACAAGTAATAATATACCAAAAGTTGATATACAGTTGGTGTAACATTAAAATATTGATATTGCAACCAATCATCTTCTTTAAGACTTATTTTTATTTTTTTTCTTTTCTTGGTTTCTCTACTCCCTGCTCACCATTGCTGCCACACTAAACTTGTGCAACACCACCGTTGTTGCAAGGCAATGCCTTGTCGTATCTACTGCTCCCAACCACAACCACTACTACCGTTGTTGATCACTACAACCCCTCTATCGCTCCCATTGCAACCTCTATTATAACATTTAATGTAAGTATTTATATTATTAAATAAAAAATGTGATGTATATACTTTAAAATACGTATCTATTTATTTAATAATTATAAGTGTACGTTGAAGTCATAGTTTGAAAATTTAACGAATTTTGACAAAATTAGCTGAATTAATTTGATATTTTAAACAATCAAAGTAAAGTTTACTTGTAATTATAAAATTGCAAATTTTCATTGAAAAAAAAATTTTTTTTTTTTAAAAAAAGAGAAGTTTGCCCAAAATCAAAGTTTGAATGTTTTTTGTAAAAAAAAACCTTGAAAAATGACATTTTTTTTTGGAAGAATATATGTGGTGCATAAAGATTCTTTTGTACAATCATAGAGATTATGAAAAACAAAAAAAGATTCTATAAATGAAGAAGATTAAAGAAGAAATGTGTACCCCTAGAATGTAACAATACAAGAAAGAAAATGAGCTCTAGCCTTGAAGAGAGCCAATAGAGAGAAAAAAATAAGAGAGAAGTCAGTTAAGAGCTTGACAGGAAAGACAATGCGGAAAAAAAGGAGGGACATGTATTGTAATCCATAGAGAAAATTAAAGCTACTTATACTTGTAGCAATTAAAAAGCTAACTAACCAAGTTAGAGTTTATATTTACATGATCATTATTTACATAATCATTAGAGTTTGATAATAGGTTTCTCTTCGTACATACATACATATATACATATATGTATATATGTATGTATGTATGTATGAAGAGAAACCTACAATATATGTATATAGTAACTTTAAGATAACATGCACAATATATATTAAAAGCATTATGTCTATACTTTTATATGAATGATATATCTATTTACTTTTGTTTTCATCATTTTTAATAGAAATTATGCATATTTTAATATCTATATAAAAGTTTTTATCTTCTCCAAATTAAAAATTTTTTTACAAATTTCTCAAATTCTTTGATTTTGTTCTAATTTTTCAAGGTTAAAGTTCGAGGCGAAGTTAAATTTTCATTCTTTAATTGTGACATTTAGTATTCAAAATAAAATTTACATACCGTTACTCAAAATTTTATTCACAATGCTTAGGTTTAGCTATAATAAATATTATTAGGTAATAAGTGAAAAATTATTCCCTGTAAAGCATTGTTGAGTACGAGTGTAAAATAGAATTATTTTTATAAAACATAATTAGATTGAGAATGATAAAATACAGCAAAAAATAAGTTTTTTAATACAAAAAATAAAATAAAAAACCTTTAAAACCCTTTGATTCTATGTCAAGTATAAACAATTTAAAAAATAAATAAATAGCAAAAAAGACCTTGTTTTGCTATTTGTTGCGATCAAAGCATGCAGCTAGTTTTTTTTTTTTCATATACCAAAAAGAGGTATTTCTAGAGGATGTTCTATTTGTTGCAAGAACATCATCATCTTTCTCTCTAAATTTTTATTTTTATTTTTATTTATTTTTTGCCAAGAGACTTCCAATGCAATTGTTATTTTTCATTCTGTTTTTAGTCTAAAGGTTAATAATGGTAGAGGAAATAAATAATAAGATGTAATGATTGTATAAATTTTAGACCTACATAATATTGATAAAAATTATGAAAGCGAATCACAATAAATTAATTACAATTTTTAAATTTTTTTTAAAATAGCGATAATTAGTTGAAGTTACAATTATAATTAAATTAACAAACCAATATTTATAACTAATTTAATAGTTAAATTACTAACGAACATGGGGTTGGTTTGTTCCCTGAGATAGGTTGTAGGACAGGACTAAAAGTTTGATTATCAGAAAAATCTTTGATGATCTTTGTAAATATAGCTCTATATTGAAATAATGGCCCTCTTTCATGTTAAAAGGGCACAGCCATCTTAATGGGTTTGTTGTCATTTTATACGTAACTGTGATTTAAATTAATTACTATATTATAATATTTTTTCTTAATTATATTCATCTTTTATTTTAAGTATCCCTTGTTTCTTCTTTCCTGTCCATCATATGCATGAGATATCACATAATTTAATCATAGACCATCAATCTTTCTCTACTCACATATATATTATAAAGTAATTTGTGGAAGTTTTATCCAAATACTATATTATCATCAATGTTTTAAATTAATAGTAATTTACAGCCATAAGTCAATATTGGTTCAATATTGTGGTCACTGTATATATATACATATATCATACATGAGGAAGAAGCGTTTTCCTGCTAAGTCATGCAACTACTCCTTACTTGGCTAGGTATCTTTGTAGCTCCTCTTCGGGGAAAAACCATAATGAGCGTAAATGTACTCAAATTGCTCAGATGCATAAACTGGATGAGTGTAGATAGAACTCATGTCATCTGATCTAAAGCGTGGTCTTGGAATTGGGCCAAAATATTTTCTGGGTGTGAATTAATTTGAAGATTTAATTGGAAATGATCAGTGCTATTGTATCTATAAGCATGTTGGGAGGGTGGGAGACAAGAATATACATATAGTGGATAGCTGTGTGTCCAACACAGTTTGGAGAAAAAAGAAAATCAGAATCATAACGAGCTATGGCTTGAACACCTTTCTCCTGAGCACCCTCAAACTTCAAATAAAGCAAACCAGCAGTTTGTATATGCATACATTGTTTCTCCTGTTGCTTCATCTTTCCAAGAGTGGTTTTTGATATTTTCGTACACACCCTTTGCTGTAAATTAACCTAGGCATGAATCTAATAGAAAAAGAATCTGACCCACACGGAGATTTGCATGTGTTCCATGTCTTTCTCTGAGGTTCACCTAAAAGCTAGGCTCACCAGCCTTGCTTGCCGGCCACTGACCATAATGTTATAGATTTCATCACATATTGAAAATACCTTTAAAGTAGAGATCCCTTTGCATGCACCTCAAAAATATGTATAATTTTCTTTTACATATATATATTTATATATATGTCTGTACCTCCTTTAATTTGAAGACAGTTCAAGAGTGTTGCACAAGCATGTTAATTACAACTTCAACATCCTGAGTGAGACCTCTCAAGAGACATACTGTACTGGGAGAACCTTCAAGAATGAGTTGAAGTCATGCCATATGTCTTCTTCAACTAGTAAGTCTTCTTAATTAATTAGTCTTTGGGTACTTGTACTTAAAAGGACCCAGTTCTTTAACTTGTAAGTAACACCATTCATGAGATGCCTTGTGAAAGGAATAATAGTATTAGAGCAAGTTAATCAATTAATGTGCCACCCTTGGCCAACTTATCTGAATGAGAAAAGTCATGAAAGAAATGGGACTTCTAAGTACTCCTT
>JAJIYU010015451.1:0-12662 GCA_030144865.1 Tinospora cordifolia
GAGGGGGAAGAATAAGAAACCCGGGAATGAAAATGATCAAGGAGCTCAAAAAGTAAGAATAGTTGGAATACTAATCAGGGGGATGGAAATAAAATGCCCCAATGGCAAAATCGACCCAAGACGGAAGAACAATTAGAGCTGGCAAGACGTCAAGGGTGGTTTTTCAACTGTAATCAGCGAGGGCACCTATCGAAGTTTTGTCCTAGCAAAACTCAAACGCGACAACAACAACAACCTCCAAATAATCAAGGGGGAGAAAAGAATGTACGTGCTCAACAGCAACTGTCTCGACAAAATAACAACCAAGGGCAAAATCAAAACCAGGGTCGAGCATAAAATCAGAACCAAGGCTGAGGGCAAAACCAAGCGAGAGTATTTGCTATCGCTGAAGCCCTGGAAGACCAAATCCCTACTGTCGAAGGTACATTCTTGTATTTAACACTACTGTGAAACTACTATTTGATTCGGGTGCTTCAAAGTCATTTGTTTATGAAAAACTAGTTAATAGATTACAACTAGTAACAAAGACTTTGCCTATAACGTTGAATGTATCAACACCTAGAGGAACTTCTGTTACATCAAAGCAAATGTGTACTTGTGACCTTAGGTTTGGGGATAAGCTGATTTCAGCCGACCTTCATATACTACCATTCCACGGGTATGATGTGATATTGGGTATGGACTGGTTGGATCAGTACCAGGCACAAATCGATTGTCCCAAGAGAAGAGTAACGATAACATTGCCCTCAAGAGAAACCTTCAAGATAGATGGTGATATTCATAAATTGCCTATGAGCCAAATGATAGTCATGTCGAATTGCTTAAAGCAAAATGAAGACCTCAAAAACCTCTTAAAAGAAGACTCTGAAGGGCCAAAAGAAATAAAGAATCTAGAAGTAGTCCAGGACTATGAAGATGTGTTTCCTGATGACTTACTTAGACTACCACCAACTAGAAGTATCGAGTTCAAGATCGAACTCCAACTTGGAACCAAACCCATAGCTATACCTTCGTATTGTATGGCACCAGTAAAACTAATCGAGTTGAAGACCCAATTAGATGAGCTCTGAGAAAAAGGATTCATCAGACCAAGTGAATCACCTTGGGGGGCTCCAGTGTTGTCTGTGAAAAAGAAAGACGGATTTATGAGACTTTGTGTCGACTATCGAAAATTGAATCAAGTAACGGTAAAGAACAAATACCCTTTACCAAGGATAGACGACCTATTTGATCAATTAAGAGGAGCTACTCATTTTTCAAAAATTGACCTTAGGTTAAGCTATCATCAGTTGGGGATTCGTGAAATAGACATTCACAAGACTGCCTTTAGAACTCGATATGGTCACTTCGAGTTTACAGTATTGCCATTTGGTCTAACCAATGCCCTGACAGCATTCGTGGACTTAATGAACCGAGTATTTAAGCAATACCTTGACCAGTTTGTCGTGGTATTTGTTGACGACATCCTAATATACTCCAAGTCCAAAGAGGAACACTTAGAACACTTGAAGATCGTGTTAGAAACACTCAAAAAACACTGACTGTATGCCAAATACAGGAAGTGCGAATTCTGGATGAAGACAGTCAATTTTCTTGGCCATGTAGTATCAATAGAAGGCATTTCTGTGGATCCGGGGAAGGTGGAGGCTATCATGAATTGGAAGCAACCAAAGACAGTTGCAGAAATTGGGAGTTTCTTAGGCTTGGCTGGATACTACAGAAGGTTCATACAAGATTTTTCTAAACTAGTAGAACCTATGACCAAGCTAACCAGGAAGGGAGTTAAGTTCAATTAGGATGAGAAGTGCGAATAATCATTCCAAGAACTGAAGAAGAGATTAGCTACGACCCCCGTCCTAGTTACTTCAACCCATGGGGTTACCTTTACCCTTTATACTGATGCATCATTGAATGGACTAGGAGCAGTATTGATGCAAGGAAGACAAATAGTCGCTTATGTCTCGCGACAACTGAAGGTCCATGAGAAGAACTATTCCAATCACGACCTAGAGTTAGCAGTCATTGTATTCGCCCTGAAGATTTGGAGACATTACCTTTATGGTGAGAAATTTGATTTGTTTTTAGATCACAAGAGCTTGAAGTACATCTACACCCAAAAGGAGTTGAACCTCATGCAATGGAGATGGATAGAGTTCTTAAAAGACTATGATTTTTAACTACACTACCATCCAGGGAAGGCCAATGTAGTGGCTGATGGCTTGAGTAGGAAATTCAACAAACAAGAGGAAGAGAAAGGCCAAATGTACCAGTTAATCGATGACTTCAAGCTGAGTGTAACTCTAAATGAAACACAAGCCTTCCTCTACACTATGTCTTGTCAACCAAATCTTCTGCATCAAATCAAGGATGAACAAAGACAAGAGAAATGGCTTACCAGTCTGATTGAGGGAGTTACACAGGGTAAGCATTCTGACTTTAGGTTAGATGTTGAGAATATCTCAAGGTTTGAGAAAAGGATTTGTGTACCTCAGAATGGGCAAAGTAAACAGACAATACTAGATGAGGCTCATCAGACCAAGTATATGATGCATCCAGGTGGAGATAAAATGTACCAAAACCTTAATAAGACCTACTGGTGGAGGGGCATGAAAAGGGACATAGCCCAATATGTCTCTAGATGTTTGACATGTCAACAAGTGAAGGCAGAGCACAAGAAACCTTCAGGGATGTTACAACCACTTCCGATACCAGAATGGCAGTGGGACAGCATCTCGATGGACTTTGTCAGCGGCCTGCCAAAGAATCAGAAGGGGGAAGACACTGTATGGGTGATTGTGGATCGTTTAACGAAGGTAGCTCACTTCCTACCCATTTGGTCTATAGATTCTGTTAGGAAACTTGGAAAATTATATGTTAAGGAAATTTTAAGACTCCATGGTGTTCCCACAACCATCGTGTCGGATAGAGATTCTAGGTTCACTTCTCAGTTTTGGCAGAGTTTACAGAAAAAGCTAGGAAGCAGACTCACCATGAACGCTGCATTCCATCTTCAAACCGATGGGCAATTTGAAAGGGTTATCCAGATATTAGAAGATATGTTGAGATCTTGTGTTTTGGATTTTAAAGGGAATTGGAGCAAATACCTACACCTAGCAGAGTTTGCCTATAACAATAGTTATCAAGCAAATATCAAGATGGCTCCATACGAGGCTCTTTATGGGAAGCCCCGCAGATCACCAACTTGTTGGGCTGAACTCGAAGATCATATTCTTATTGGTCTAGATTTGGTGGAAGAAATGAACAACCAAGTCAAACTGATACGAAAGATATTGGCTACAGCTCAAAGTCGTCAAAAGAGTTATGCTGATAACAGAAGGAGACCCCTAGAGTTCCAAGTAGGAGATCAAGTATTTCTAAGGATCAGTCCTCAAAATGGAATTAAGACGTTCGGATTCAAAAGGAAGTTATCACCAAGATTCATTGGACCCTTTCAAATACTTAGGAGAATCGGGGAATGCGCTTATGAGTTGGAGCTACCAAATCGAATGTCCTCAGTGCATAATGTATTCCATGTATCAATGCTACGGAAGTACGAACCAGGCTCATCACATATTATACATTGGGAGGAAGTTGTACTTCGAGACAATACAACTTACAAGGAACCATCAATTAGTATATTAGATCGTAAGGTACAACGTCTTAGAACCAAGAAAATTCCACTTGTTAAAGTTCTGTGGAAACATCATGATTTGGAAGAAGCAACTTGAGAGCTGGAAAGCGAGATAAAGAACAAATATCCAGGTCTCTTCACCCAAAATACCTAACCAAATAGCATTGACGTGGATAGGTACAAATTTCGAGGATGAAATTTATTGTAAGGAGGGTAGGTTGTAATACCTAAAATTTTAATGACGTAATAACCGAAATTTGAGTTTAAAACACATTTTATTAGCACATATAAGTATATATGTATATATATATGTCATTGATATGCAATTGACTAGTTAGCATAGAAGTATAAAGGGATTTGCATTAATTAATATTAGACATATAGAAATTTTGGGTAAATATACGCTTCTCTATTTGAATAAGAAAATAATATTTTTTTAGTATGATATTAATATAGAAAAGTATGTGTATAAAGTATTAATTAGATGCACTCATGAAAATAATATTTTGTTTAATATGATAGTAATATACATAGAAAAGTATATGTGTAAAAGAAATGCATTCATGAATGAAATATCTCATTTGGTGTGATGTTAAGGTTTGCATATATAGAAAATGATAGTTCCACATTGAAAAGATAGAAACACTAGTTGGAAGAGGGTTCTATATAAACCCCCCTACTCTACCCACTTCTTTCATCCCAAAGATAAGAGTTAAAAATTCCTCTTGCTCTCTCTCTTTGCCTCCTTTTTGGCAACCTTAGTCCTAGTTCTTCCTTACTTGAGCTATTTTAAATAGTTCGCGAGGTAGTAGCAACGAAGTGCTACAGAGATTTTAGGAAGCGATCTCAAGGTGAGTTTCTTTCTATTCTTTTAATTTGTTATTTTGATTTAGATAATGCTTGCTTGTTTGTTAGTTTGATTTTATTCTTTGCATTTATGTCATTCAATTATTATGTTGCTCATGACCAAGAGAGTATGCTCTGTAATTGCGTCTTGTACGATCTTCTACATCAGAAATTGAAAGTCAATCTGAATGTTTTACTGTTTGAGCTATTATTTATCATGCACTAATATATTGTTTATGACCAAGAGAGTATGCTCTGTAGTTGTGTCTTGTACGATTTTCTACATTAGAAACCGAAAGTCAATGTTTGTGAATATGAATGTTATAGGGTGGGAGTATTTAAATATTGGTGAATATTTATTTACTATGCTCTTGCACACAAAGATAAGATTAAATAAGATTTTAACCACACACCGGTACAGATGACTTTCTATGTTCCATGTAGAATTGGAACTGGCTGTCAAGACTGACACCAGAATGGAACGGGTTTCAGAAAAGATCCCACTAGAAATGGGTTGAGTTTCAGAATTGATCTCGCCCTAGATCTGGAGCATAGAAGTTATCCCTATTTGGTCTAAATTACGACTGAAATAATATATTGTTTGAACCGAAGTAATCATAGAAAGTGTTTGATATGCTTGTATTATCTGGTTGAAATAATGAATTAAATAGATAGAATGATTCATTGGGCTTTTTAGTTCACCTCCCTATTTTTCAATCACAAGGAATTAATCAGCTTACGAGGAGGTTTATCTATTGAAAGTTTTTATTTATTTCAATGTAGGGCGCATCGGCTCAAGCTAAATCATGTATTTCAGCTTTGAATTTATTTTTCACTGTAATGGATCATTGTACTCGAAATTTTTGAATGAATAAATAAAGAATCTTATTTACTATGATGTCAATTTGTACATAGACTAATTTACACAGGAAACCTAATGGATTTGGGTCTAAGAAGAAGAAAATGTAGTACGGGCCCGTCTCCCAAGCATCCTAAGATTTTGATCAAAGAAAGTTAGACCATCAGATGACGCGGAAGATGGGACTCGGGAGGCGGGGTGTTACAACTACTGTCACGACAAAGATGCTCACATGGCACACACGTCACACTCAAGACATCCACTCAATCCTTTGCAGCACATATGTTGCCACTTCAATCTGCAATCATCTCCCTTTTTGTTGATGCAATAACTCAACTTACTAAAATTGCCACATCAATAGCGAAAAAAAATTAGGGCACAAAATAGAGGGCAAAACGATGGAAATAAAGATGAAGTTGACATATGGAATGAAGAAATTGTACTAAGAGCAAACGAGTTGTAGTAAAGAAGTTGGAAAATCATGAAATTCCAACAAATGAGATTATTCATACATTGATTTAAGATCTACAGAAGGATCCTTTCAGCCAATGAGTGAAGCTTCCAACTACGTGAAGCTTGATGAGATTATTTCGCATAGCAATTTTGTGTACTAGAATACATGCATTATAGAAGATAATGGTTCAATTATATCATTGGTTTATGCAATGACTGAGGGTAACTACAAAAATTGTGTCCACACTACTTTTATATGCACTGACTCAAATGATGTTGAATATAGAAATTATGAGATGAAGGAAAAGGTCAAATGCCTTGATGATAGTGATTTTTGGATTGAAGTGAGCAATAGTGGCATGAACGGCTATTATATCTCCCCAAGCATCTTAACGTTGGTTTTGGCTAATCAAGATAAGAATGAAGAGCTAAGATTGGAGTTACAAGTGATTGAATTACAGTGCCAACAGGCAATGAAGGACTAGTTGGTGAAACGTCACGAAGCAATTATGACAACAAAGAAAAGGTTCTCTTAGAAAAAGACAATCCTGATTTTCTAGGATATGCATTACTTTGTTACAACAACTCTTTTGCTCTATTTTTCTCAAACCTAAAATTTCTTCATTCCGTAGGCCAGCTTTATTTTCATTCCCTTCATTTTTGTCTCGTATTGATTTCATGCCCTAATTTTTTCTTTCTTTGTTGATGTGACAATTTTGGTAACTTGAGTTGCTACATTAGCAAAAAGGAGATCATTATAGGCTGACATGGCAACACGTGTGTCATATAAGAGAGAGAGTAAGTGTCATGGGTACGGCGTATCTACCATGTGAGCATTTTTGTGATGCTAGTAGTTCGACTCAGGGCTGAGTAATCGTGGGTGAAAAATTTCTAAAAGTTTAATTATTTTTCATTATAAACCATCAATGAAATTAACCCCCAAAATGTACTCACCAAGTAAAGAAATATGATTATGTAATTTAGAGAAATATTCTCATTACTAGTGATATTATAGTTTTAATTCCTTAAAGATAGCTTAGAGTGTTTTTTATAGAAGAATATTGTTAGAAGAATATTTTATAGAAGAATATTGTAAATAAGTAAGTCAATTTCTCAATATCATACAAGTTCATCACTTATATACCGTTTACCAATTGTGAGAAAGAGATAATCACTAACATGTATGCAAGAATCATAATTCTAAGTGATATGAAAACATTAAAAACATATCTTAGTAATGCATGTCCATTATGCCAATAAAACATATCATAATAAAACTGCAATGATATAAGGAGGAGGCAAATAAAAAATATATATGCCTATATAAAAATTTCCACATGAATCCTCCATTATTGAACATCAAAAACTTTAACTTGCATCAAAACTCCTTTGCCATTTACTAAGTTTTTACTTTGATAGTAAGAAGCTTGTCCGATCAATTATTTTCTTTTGACTACTATATATGACTAATTTAACAAAACCTATTTAATTCCTCTTATAATTCTAGCTAAGAGGCTCTCATTATAATTTTGAATTATCTACCTCTTGACAAAGTTGTAATTAATATTAACTTTTATTTTTATGCATGAAGTGCATGTAGCCCAATCTAGTGGCCGAACATATGTAACATTTTACAATCTACTTAACATCCAAGTAGCACATCTCTACTAAATGTACTCATGGAAATAAAATAGTTGATCCTCTAATTTATTGGTCAATTGGTTGATCCACTACTTCACTATTCAAATAGTAATAAATATTTACGGATACTCTAGTGATCTATATTATATGACCCACATATTTAAATCTATCAAGCAAACATGTATTCTAGAGTTTGATCTATTATATTTTAATCATTGAACATTTTTTTATCAATAAGAAGTTTGATTAATGTAGCAATATGTGAGCGATTGATGAATTGTGAAAGAACTATGCATAGGCCTATAATTGTATTTAAGGTATAAGTAGGAATTTTTATAGAAATAATAGTTTTTCCTTAATATACAATTTTTCCATATGATACCCAAATTCAATCTTAGGATTTGAACAATTTATAGTCATCAAAGCTAAATATATATTATTTGTTTTTCGTTAAGAAAAATATTTATATGTATATCTATCAAATTGCTTTGTTTAAACCAAGTTGATGTATAATAATAAGTTGTCTTGGGTGGCTGGGATTAAAAACCATTGAATCAACCACTTTCACTAATTAATTAAGAGTATACAAAAACTTTTACCGATCATCAGGGTAAATGATGGAAATGGCCATATTAGGAAGTATTCTTTACCAATTGTCTAATTGTACCATAGATCAAAATCCAACCAAACACTTTAAGTTTTGATAGTATATGAGATTTCCATAGGATGTTTGCAAAAAGGGAAGTGGATTTGGTGTAATTGAGTGTTAAGTGATCAGGGAAGGGATTTCCACCTCAATAATCCATTACTTTCTAGTGGCCATGAGATGTTATAGGAAACGAAGGGTAAGAGTCTAATGTGGTCTAGTAAACTAAGAACATCATTAGTATCCATAGTTTCATTATTAGCTAAGGTTCTATGATGGTGGATGTACCAAACAAGAATAAGTGATATGTGATAATCCACAAGAAGCAGTGAAGTTCCATAAGTTACTATGCATTCAATTTTCATGAAGCCCAATCAAATTAATTCATTGGGTTTGCTCATATTTGATTTTCATGTGAACCAACCTCATTTAAATACCAAAGTTAATTTATATTAACGATATTAAGTAACTATTCCTTGTATTTAAAATTAATATTGTTGTACATTAAAAGAGTTTCTTGAGACCCCTTCCTTAGGGAGAAAGACGAACTGACCGACACAGTATTCTAACAAATTCATTTCCAAACTGAGCTTGCCCAAAATACTGTTAAGCCTCTTTACAACACCATACATAATACTATCAGAGTAATCATAAGAAATGCAAAAGCAACTAGAACAAATAATTACAATAGATTCTTTTTGTTTTAACAAAGTCCACTATATATACAGTTTCCTAAATGTAGCAATAGTGAAAATGTCTGAGTTAAAATATCTATAATGCTTTCCTCACTTCCTATACGTCATACAAACTCTCAAAATAGTAAACTATGTGAGGAAACCTACCAAAATAAATAAGGTGCACTTCACGCAACGACCACCTTCTTCCCTTTGTCTTTAGCAGAAGAAGAACCTGAAATGTTAGAGTAGTGAGCCAATTTTGTCCACAGTGGCTCAGTGAGTAATGTAACCTAATCTATAACTTAGAATAAGAATTTTACAAAAACAATGTTATGTATGAATGCACAATAATAATAATGTGAATGAGTGCAATAGTTAATGAATACTAAATCTATAATGCAGTCGTGTACCTTCCATTTTCAAAACGATTTTAATGCCGAAAACACATAAATCCAATCGAGCGAGAGAAACTCGACGATTAGGCGTATACTCATCTCATATCACAGGGAGCCAATTGACAGACCTAGCCCGACCGTACCCTCAGGTATGACAGCCACTCGTCCTCAATACTCTACCACATCCAGTACCCTAACCCACACCCGAACCTCGATATTCAATACACATTGTCATTTAAATCACATTTAAAGATTGCAAATGCATTGCAATATGTACTCATTCTCTTAGTTGCAATTAATATATGTCATTCTCTTGGTTATTATATTTATTTGTTTATTTATTTGTTTTATTATTATTACATGGGTTAATAAATTTTGTGGATCAATTATTAGATAATGATACTCATTCTCTTGTTTTATTATCAGTGGGTTGGTTTTATTTAATTTTTTAAAGCACCATTTTCTGTATATTAGTGTTATGTGTATAATGTGATAATAACAGATAAATTACGTTTACCCATTTATTGAGATTATATCTTAGTCATTACTTTAAATTAAATAAATGGGCAAAAGTTTATCTATTATGCATAGACTGTTATATATGAGCATTATATATTTCATAGGGCATTATTATAATGTTGTTACATAAGGTTTCACTTCTATTATATGGTCATACCTAATTAATTTATGAACATATCATTCAGATGTATGCCTTATATTTTATGCATGTTGTTTTATGATTCATTTGGAGAAGTTGAATCATCATAATCCAAGGCACCAATATTATTAAAATTTTATTGATTAATGTTCACCAAAGTGACTTAGTTAATAACATTTTAGTAATAATTGAGTTGCAAAAGGTTATTTAAAAAAAAAAGGATTTTGTTGGTGTTTAGAATGATGAACAATGATTAGGCCCAAAGGTAGATCATTGAAGTTATCTAACTAAACAGATTGAGGTAATTGATATATTAGTTACAATTTTTATTTTCTCTCCCAAAGGAGTAAAAATTTTAATTTTAACCTATATGATTAATTAGCCTCAATAAGTGAATAATTTCTTCACTAGTGGGAGACTTGTATATAAATAATTTTGACCCAAAGGATAAATTATTATATATAATGTTGATCTCATTTAGAATTAATTGCCTCAAAAATATGAATTAATTCTGGAAAATGTAATTGATATCCCCATCAATTAGATTATTTATCTATGTGGCGTTGTTATTATTCTTGCTAACTGTATGTGATGCTTATTTGTATCGTTATTATTATGACAGTTGGTTCATTACCATGTGTAAAGGCCTTGATTGGGTCTAATTTCTCGGACTGGAAAGATGAGGTATTGGTTAACCTAGGGCTAGGAGACTTGGACTTAGTTTTAAGAGTGGATGAACCAGTTCGGCCTACTGACATCATTGGTCCCGAAATAAAGAAAGAATAGGAGCGGTGGGAGCGATCCAACCATTTAAGCCTAATGTACATTAAGAATAATATTCCTAAGTACATTAGAGGAGCCATTCTAGACATTCCATTGGCTAAGGACTACCTACAGGCCTTAGAGGAACACTTCACCATTTCCACTAAATCACTGGCTAGCACTCTTATGATACAACTTGTGACCATTACTTATGAAGGACATAGTGGAGTTAGAGACCACATAATGAAAATGACTGACATAACAAGCCAATTAAAGAGTCGGGATAGGTTAATGACTCATTTCTGATCCACTTTATCATGAACTCTCTTCCTGCGCAATTTGATGTTTTTAAAACTACTTATAATGCACAGAAAGAGAAGTGGAAATTGACTGAATTAATTAGTCATTGTGCTCAAGAAGAAGAGCGACTCAAAAAGAGTAAGCTCGAAGAAGCACATCAAGTGGGACAGAAATTAGTCATTACTTCAAATAAGCATACAAAATTTAAGAAATCTGGGTATCTTAATAAGACCAACATTGAAGCTGGACCTAGTCGAATGCATAAACTAAGCGGGAAGAAGAGAGTACAATGTTTTTTTTGTAAGAAACGAGGTCACCTAAAGAAAGATTGCTTTGGTTATCAAGCATGGCTAGCAAAGAAAGGTAGCACCTATTGTCTAGTGTGTTCAGAGTCTAATTTAGCTATTGTCCCACCAAATACTTGGTGGATCAATTTAGGAGCCACTATTCATATTTCTAATTCTATGCAAGCATTCACAAAGAGCCAGAAGGTCAATCCCAACCAAAGAACACTAACAATGGATAATGGGATTGAAGCTCCAGTTCAAGCTGTTGGCACAGTACGCCTAGTATTAGATAGTGGTTTTTCTCTTCTTTTGGATGATGTACTTTTTGTTCCTTCCATGTCTAGAAACTTAATTTCTGTGTCAAGACTTGTTAAACAAGACTTTGAATTTTGCTTCTGCAAAAGTATCCATATTATATGACTTTAAATGTATTGGTTCTGGATCTTTAGTTGATAATCTTTATATGTTGAATCTTGATACCTCATTTTCTCAATCTATTTTATCATTTAATGTGAGTACCAAATGTAATGCTATTAATGTTCATTCCTCCATGTTGTGGCATAAACGTTTAGGTCATATATCTAGAGCAAGACTAGAAAGATTAGTCAAAGAAAGAGTCTTGAACACACTAGATTTTTTCAGATTTTGGTTTCTGCACTAATTGTGCTAAAGGTAAAATGACCAAATCTATAAGTAAGGGTGCTACTAGGAGTAATGAGCTTTTAGTTGTTGTACATACTGACATTTGTGGCCCATTTCATATTGCTACCATTACTGGTAACAAGTAATACATAACATTTATTGATGATTATTCTCGTTATGGTTATGTGTATTTGATTGGTGAGAAAGCACAGGCTCTGGATGCATTTAAATTATATAAAACAGAAGTTGAACGACAACTTGATAAGATAATTAAGGTTGTTCGTTCTGATCATGGTGGTGAATACTACGGTAAGTACAATCAAACAGGTCGAAATCCAGGGCCATTTGCTAAGTATCTACAAGAGTGTGGTATAGTAGCCTAGTATACTATGCCAGGTACACCTGAGCAAAATGGGGTTCTAAAAGGAGAAATCGCACTCTTATGGATATGGTTAGGTCTATGTTGAGTCATTCAGACTTACTTGAATTCTTGTGGGGTGAAGCTTTAAAAACTGCTGCATATATTCTTAATAGAGTGCCTTCAGTTACCAAAACACCTTTTGAGTTATGGACAGGTAGAAAACCTAGTCTTAATCACTTACGTGTTTGGGGTTGTGCAGCAGAAGCTAGATTATATAATCCACATGAAAGAAAACTTGATTCCAGAACAGTCACTTGCTCATTTGTTGGTTATCCAGAACGATCTAAAGGTTATAGATTTTACTGCCCATCAAATAGTACCAAATTAATTGAAACTTTGAATGCTAGGTTCATTGAAGATGATACTGATAATGTAGGTAAGAAGCCCAGACACATGGTATTTGAGGATGACCATTCATTGGATTTCATTCCTCAACATAAAATT
>JAJIYU010015452.1:0-12663 GCA_030144865.1 Tinospora cordifolia
ACTTCTAAATGTCGAACTATGTACCTTTGTACTTTTGGAACATGACAACATGTAATGTATCGTTTACTTTTGCACTTTAATTAAATGGATGTTTAGATTACTCTGATGTGGCATGGATGTCGAGGCTGGAAAGGCTTAACGGTGGCTGAGAGGACTGGACTCGATGAGTCAGTTCGTTGAGCCGTCGTGCCGGTCAGGTCGCCCTTCGGCCTAGGGAAGGGGTCCCAACAATTTCACACATATTTTATGCAAGGAATACAAGTTAAAGTAATATCCGAATTAAACTACTCACCTTGGGTCCTGCGTACTAATGTCCCATCGACACTCGGCCTAGCCCCACTGGATACACTCAAATCTGCATCATTAAAACTCAGTCTCAATTTTTTTGTGAAACGTGGCTCAATTCTAATTTTATTGTCTCTAACCGGTCTTAGTAGGCCCAAATTTGACTTAGTCAAATTTGGTTAAACTTGGTTGATTGGTCAAACTTGTTTAATTGGTCAAACTTGGTCAAAACTAGTCAACTTAGTCAAAATTGGTCAACAAGGGTCAAATTGGGTCAAATTAGGTCAAAGTAAGTCACTTTGGTCAAAATCCTCAATTTTTCCACACTTAGTCAAATTCCTAACTATTGTTCTATTTGTGTAGCAAATTTGTTGATTTTTCTGTGATCAATCCGTGCTTCGGATTTATGCAAAAATTTCTAAATTTGATCTATACTCCTTAAATATTCCCTAAAATTTTAGTTTGTAATTCTTGGACTTCATTTTATAGGGTTTCTAAGTGGAATAATAGTAACTTTCATTCCCAGATTTTTATGTGACAAATAATCACTGGTCGCACAATTTGACCCACTTACCGAACTCGAATTTAAATGAAACTTGGTAAACTTGTTCTCGGGGTACCCAGTGAGGCCTTCACCAAATTTCATCTCAAAATACTAAGATTTGGTCTTTGAATTGATCCCTTGAAATTTCAACCAAGTCATAGAAAATTCTAGGTTCATGCTTTTCATTGGTTTTCTAGTGTTTATTTTCCCTTGGTAAACATCCAATATAAAGCTATTTCTTACACTTATCATTAGTATTTAGGTCATAGAACATCCTCATACTAAGTCACATTCGAATCAATGAGCATATGTAGCAAAAATCTACTCATACATTTCATCAAACACCTCGCATGCCTCTTCTACAAACTCTGAAATTCTCTAAGAGTGGAAACACCTTCCTAATAAGGTACCTTTGCATGTATATAACATCATGAATACAAGGGCTTGTGGAACAAACATTCCTGACTGACTCAACCGTTGCCCCAAAGTTGCTCCCAGAAAATGTTTTGTTGTCACAATTTGCGAGCAACCATCTTTAGCACCTTGTTAGCCATGTTCAAGATATCATTTTTTTTGTTTTCTATTTATTAGAGATTAAAGCACATATGGAGATGATCAAAGTGAGTGGTTTTACACCAGAAATGGACCTCGGATGGGTTAGGAACGAGCCTCTCAAAAATCGGATCAACACACTTTCCTTTGCTTCTAATTTCCAACTATGTCGAATAATTCCCCTTCATGGTCATTTTTGTCTCAACTGGCTGGTGTTTTCGACCAATGGTTTGCACACCCTTCAAGAGGGCAATGAGAGCTTTCTAAGGACCTCAATATCATAAAAAACGAATATGGGATGAGGAAGATATGAGAGGACGAAGGTAGGGTGTTGCAACTAATTTTTTTTTACAGAAAATTAGTTTTTGGTGCTATTTTTGGGGGGTTTTGCAAGGCTCAAATAGTACGACATGGCTACCCATGTGACCTAGCATGGTGCCCCCCCTGCCGGAGTTGCAGGGGCTGGTCGACGATGGTGTAAGTGGTTAAAACCACCGGTCAAAACCATGGGAAAACCTGATTTTTCGGCTAGAAACAGAAAGAAAGGAAGAAGAAAGGGAGGAAGAAAGAGTGGGCACGTGGCCCCGCCCATGTGCCAATTTGGCTCGCACGGGCCATTTGGCTTGTGTACTAAGCAACCCACCCACACGGGCTAAGACCCGTGCGCCTTAGCCTGTTTGGGCTTGAAATTTTTTTCTATATATATATATTCCCTTACTATTCTTATTATTCTTGTTATTGTTGTTATGAATCAAACTAGAACAAACTGAAAAATGCATGAATTTCTTCAAGAGAAGAAGAAGAAAAAAACTGAAGAATATTATAGAGAAGAGAAATTTTTAAGAGAGAATTGTTCTCTTTATTGATGATTTTTATGAGGGACAAAACCCCTTTATATAATTTTTTTTTGAATAGGGGGTTACATTAATCATAATGATGATATTTATAATTAAATAATCTCATTAATTTTAATATTATGATATTTAGAGGTTACAAAATACTAAATATCAAAAAGAGGTTAGAAAGGTATTCAATATTTTAATATTATTATTTGTAACACTACCCCTTTGAATGTCTTTTATATCAAAATATACATCATTAAAATCTTACTAGATAAAACTCAGTGGGAAAAAATCTAGAAGGAAAAAAAGTATATATTTTTATGGAGTCTTTTAATATTGTTAGGACTACCTCGTTAAAAACCTTTCAAGGAAAACCCAGTGGGACAAAACCTTAGCTAAGGGAAAAAGAATACAATGCACTAATCAATAACTCTTTTTTATTTTCCCCATGTTGATGATATGATTTAAGATCTTTAAGCCAACACATCCCAATGTTATAAACAAACTTTTCAAATAATGTAGTGGGTAAAGCCTTTGTAAACATCTCTGCCAAATTGTCACTTGAACGAATTTGTTGAAGTTCAATATCACAATTCATTTGAAGATCATGTGTGAAGAAGAACTTTGGCGAAATATATTTTGTTCTATCTCCTTTTATGTATCCTCCTTTTAGTTGTGCGATGCAAGTAGCATTATCTTCATATAATATTGTTGCAGCATCATTCCTCGCAGATAAACCACAAGTCCTTTCAATATGTTGAATCATTGATCTTAACCAAACACATTCTTGACTTGCCTCATGAATTGTTAATATTTTAGCATGATTTGATGATGTAGCAACTAATGTTTATTTGGAAGACCTCCAAGATAAAGTAGTACCGCCATATGTGAATACATAGCCTGTTTGACATCTTGTTTTATGTAGATCAGATAAATATCCTGCATCTGCATAACCAACTAATTATTCTCAAGATTCATTTAAATAAAATAAACCTAGATTAATTGTGTTTTGGAAATCTGAATACATGTTTAAATCTACTTCAATGTCTTCTTGTAGGTGAAGAACCATATCTTGCTAATAAATTCACAGAAAATGTTATATCAGGTCTTGTATTGTTAGCAAGATACATTAATACATCAATGACACTAAGATATGGTACTTCACGACCAAGTAATTCTTCATCATCTTCTCTCGAGGTTGAAAAGGATCTTTATTCATGTCAAGTGAATGAACAACCATTGGAGTACTCAATGGATGAGTTTTATCCATGTAGAATCGTTTCAAGATCTTTTCAGTATAAGTTGATTAATGAATATGAATTCCACTTGATAAATTTTTGATTTGCAAGCTGAGATAAAACTTAGTTTTATCAACATCTTTCATTTCAAATTCTTTCTTTAGATAATATGCTACTTTTGAAAGTTCTTTAGAACACCCAATAATGTTTAAATTATCACCATATATAACCATTATAACAAATGTGGATCCAGTTTTCTTTATGAAAACACATGGACAAATTGGATCATTCTTATAACCTTCTGTTAGTTGCACAATAGGTTAACATTAGTATAGGTAATTTATTGCATTTTATAGGAAATAAAGGAAAAATTAGACAAAGTTGTGCATAATTAATAACATGAGCATTTAGATCAGGGAATTGCATGTTTCATTGCATTTTAGCCTTATTTTCATGATTTATAGCTTTTCTATGAGAAAATGATATTTGGGGAAGGATTTCTAGTGTGGTGCAGGTTCCGGATGAAGCTAAGAGAGAATTGCATCATGTAGAGGCAAAAAGAAGTGGAAATCAAAAGGAAAGCAACAAATCACCGCGGTAGGATAACTGACGACCGAGGTAGCCAAAGGAAGACAAAGAAAAGAAACAACACACTGGTTATCGTGGTTGGTGGTCCAATGACCGTAGTAACCAGAATGTGATCCGAACGAAGAACAGGCTGACCGCGGTACACAGAATGATAGAAATCCAAGTTTTTATTGAAGGACGATGCTGACCGCGGTCACTAACCACGGTAACACAATTAATTATTGGGTTTATCATATTCTTAAGGTTTTTTTTAGTGTGGGCCTATAAATAGGAAAGGGGATTAGAGTCTAAACATACCTAATTCAGAAAATCTCGACTGTGACGGGTCAAGAAGAGAAAAACAAGAGATTAAAAAAGGGATTGAGAATTTAGATCAAACTCTGAATATGTTTAACTTTATTCATTTCTTTTTGATGTTTTCATTTAATTCAATGTCAAGCTAGTTAGTTTTAAATGTCTAGAATGTAAATCTCCAATGTATGAACCTGAGATTTCTTATTGAAGTGATTGATTTAAATGCATTATTCTATATTGTGTATACTTAATGCTTGATGTCTACTGGTCATAGACATGATGAGTTCAAATCATTAAACTAACTCGAAAGAGAGGTTTAATGATAGGTTATCATAGTATAGACCTAGATTAGTTGATCGACTAGAGGGTTGTTAACTGTTTAAGGGGTTGCATGAGATTGCCAAGTACATAGTGTTAGGTTGTTGATTAAACGCTTCGAAAGAGGACATTATGAGACAATACTAATAGAAATTGAAGCACTTTGGGAGAGGTTTTCCATTACAAGTGCTATAACTCATAGTGCAAGAATTTCATGAACTGAAATAAGAATCACAAGACATACAACAAAGTTCACTATCCTAGACAACCTTTCCACATAGGTTTTGAAAACATGATTTACTGCTTTTGATAGTTTAGGTTCTTATTCAAAAATTAACAATTCATCCTTCATCAGAGTCTTGATAAAATGAAAGCAAATATTAAATTGAGATTTGAGATACTTATGTAAATTCCGTTCCCTGAGGACGATATCCAAACTCATCGGTTATTACTAGTTTGAGATACTTACAGGGTTGGCAACAAGTTTTTGGCGCCGTTGTCGGGGACTTGATGTTAAATATCTTAAAACCAATTGAACTTAGTCTAGTTTTATTCAAGGCAATTTTATTTCTATTTTCACTTTTAATTGATTGCTTTCCAAATTTGTTAAAATTCATTGAATACATTTGATTTTGTGTTTGCTTTCGTTGTTTTAGGATTGCATGAATAAACGTCCCTATAAACCTTATGATCCAGATTTGTTCAAAACCATAAATCAGATTCGATGGGAAGCTCAAGGGCGAGTACAAAGTATGGCTGATAGTGGAGCTTTCGGTGTGGGAAACAATAGAGAAGCACAATATAGGGAAGCACCCTTAAGAGATTTCTTCAAATTGATCCTAAACAATAATTATTTCGACATAGCAAGGACACCAATAAATGCAAATAACTTTGAGTTGAAGCCATCCTTAATTACAATGGTGCAGCAACAACAGTTTGGAGGCTCAATAATCGAAGATCCTATGGCTCATCCAAATTCATTCATAGAGATTTGTGATACAGTCAAGATGAATGGAGTGATTGAAGACCGGCTTAGGCTGAAACTTTTCCCTTTCTCCTTAAGGGATAAGGCTAGAAGTTGGTTACAAACTTCGCTTCCTAAAAGTATCACAACATGGGAAGAAATGGGACAGAAATTTTTTCAAAAATACTTCACACTTGCTAAAGTACATCATTTGCAGGGCAAAATCAATTCTTTTAAGCAATCTGAGTTTGAATCATTGTATGAAGCTTGGGAAAGGTTCAAGGACTTATTGAGGCGATGCCCACAGCATAATTACCTCCCTTGGCTTTAAATTCATATGTTCTACAATAGACTCACACCACCAACTAGAGCTTTGGTAGACTCTGCAGCTGGAGGTTCGTTGATGGGAGAGTCCACCACCGATGCTACCCAACTCATTGAAGACATGAGAACAAATGCATATGGTCATGGTACAAAGAGAGGAATGGCCAAGAGGGTGGGGATTCAAGATGTTGATGAAATTAATGCTTTGCATGCCCAAATTACAGCAATGATTCATAGACTGAACTTGGTAGAAAAGAAGAATAATTGTGGGCAATATCAGAATCAGCAAACTCAACCTGTGCAATCAATTGTTGAAGCCAACAAGGCATCTTATTCTGGAGAGGCTTCTATTGAACAACTAAATGCTATAAACAGATTCAATGGTTACCAAGGACCAGTTAGGCGATAGAAATCATGAGAACTTCTCATACTCGAATAACAAAAATTTCCAACTTCCACCTGGATTTGTATCACAACAATCTTTACAGGACAAAAAGCCATCCTTAAGCTTGATAAAATGATGAGTATGTACTCAAGGTTCCTTAAAGAGTTAACAGGAAGGGTGGACAAGAATGATAGTAGAGTTTCTGGCATTGAGATCCAAATTAAAAACATGAATAACACAGTTAAAGGCTTAGAAACTCAAGTGGGACAGTTGGCACAAATAGTGTCAAACCAGCAGCGTAGTTCATTTTCAAGTGGCACTCAAGTCAATCCAATGGAGAGCTGCAAGACAGTAATAACTAGAAGTGGGAAAGAGGTAGCAAGCCCACCCTATCCAACTAAGCTGTAACACCTATGAATTTTGTACGAATTTCAAATAAATATTTTAATTGAAAAATAATAACATCTTTAGATATAAACGGTGTATACTCTAAAGTATGAAATAAAATAAAATTAATTAGAAAACCTTGTATATACCAGTATATAAAAAATATTGGTTATGGTTGAAAAAAAATATTGTTATATAATATGTGTGTAAATAATATGTGTGGATGTTAAAATAATATCATACACTGCACATATTATAAGAATATAGATAAATACACATAGTTGAATGTATGGGGATTAATACGTGTAAATTTATGACATTGTTATTTAATAGAAAAATGTTATTTACTTATAATTATCTTATATAAGTATAACATTATATTAGTCAATATATTTAATGGTATAATATATGTATATATATATAGAAGCTTATATATATATATATATATATATAATGGTAATATGTGTAAGCATATATTTAGAAACACATGTATAGAAACATTTATTCAAAAAAAAAAAAACTGGTGCCTAGAAACATTTATTCAAAAAATAAAAAAAATCGGTGCAGAGAAAATCGGTATATATATATATATATATAATAAATAAAAACAAACTCGTGCACTAATTCGGCGAATTTGTGCGTGAGAGGGAGCGCGAACAGGCGCCGCACGATAGGCCGAAATCATGCGGCCCATATTCATGATTCCAAGATCGAGAAAAAAAAAGAAAGAAAATCGAAGAAAATGGAAAAAAAATTGAAATAAGGAAGAAAAAATCGAAAAAAGTCAAAAAAAAATCTAAAAATCTATTATTTGAATTTGAGCTGCCGAACCCAATAAAAATAGAAATTTTTTATTTGAAAATTGTCCAAAGTTACTAATTTTCACTCTCCTAAACTCTATATAGAGGACCCTTAGTGCTCTCATTCTTTTCATCTCAAATCAAGAGCATACTAGTCCCTCTTAAATCTTTCTTGCCTTCTTCTTAGCAATCCCCTTAATTCTTGAATAATCTTGAACTATTCTTGAGTGCTCTTAAGAGTTCTTGAGTGTTTAAAAGCTTTGGAGTAACGGAACCCTGCCAGATTTCAGAAGTGTACAGAAAAGATTTATTTAAGGTAGAAGTGATTTCTCAAACCCCTACTCTACTTCTTCAGTTTAATACTATGTTCATGCATATTTAATTTTAGTTTGGTCTGCTTATTATGTTTGAATAACATTTTTTATTTATTTTAAAAAAATATATATATTTCAAATTTGCATGTACACCATGAAATCATGTCATGATTAGATTATATATGTTTAGATTTATTTTAAAACATGATGCATACTAAATGTTTGCTTTCATGTTTTGAATGTTTATATGTTGAAATTATTTTTATTTATTTTTCTTGAGTATGATTTATTTATAATTCATGATTATGAGATTTAATGAAAGATGTTGAGATTAAGAACCACGTACTGTTACTGTGAACATAAGGGTCACTGTGGGTGTTCTTTACATGTGATTAGTTTACATGAGTAATGTCCCAAAATACTTGGAATATGGATTAGGCCCTAAGTCTAATGAAATTTGACAGAAAAATGTCTTTTCACTCAAGGGAGGTATTTTGATAAAGAACATGAAGGGCTTTGAAATCCTTTCAGTCTAATTTACAACTATAAACAAAAATGTTGTTTGAAACGTCTAATGATTTATAAGTGTTTGAATTTGAATGTGTTATTAATGTTGAATTAGTAATTTAGTGATTTTGAAAAAGATTCACTAGGCTATGTATTCATCATTTTCTTCTATTTTTCAAGAAATTGAATTACATGAAGACTATAAATATTATTAAATTCTTTTTTTTTTCTTATTATTTAGAAAGTTTCTAATTTTTATATTAGGGCAAGTCGCCCAAGTTTTGAATTTTTTGCTGTAATAGTTTTTCTTCAAGATTGAATTATGTAATCAATTTTATTCAATTAATAGAGTTATAAATTTCTTTTAATTCTTGTATTATTGCCTTATTAAATTCTTAAATTTGAGTTATGTACTTTTAAATACAAATAAGGCATGAAATTATTGAAATAGAAAGTCAAGTTATGTACTTGTAAAGTAACACCGGCCCGGCCTACCTTTTGGTAAAGTCCAAATTGAAAGTCTCGGAGGTTGGGGTGTTACATAGGCTATCCGTTGAAGCTGAAGATGTTGATAGTTATGAGAAAGATGTTCCAAAGCAACCAACTATACAACATGAAGTGTCTCCTAAATCACAAAGGAAAATCAAGGGGAGTATCATGCAAGATGGTAAGGTTTTAGAGCCTTCACCATTGTCATTCCCTCAAAGGTTCTAAAAGAAGAAGTTGGATGAACAATTTGCTAAATTTCTGAAAATGTTCAAGAAGATTCATATCAACATCCCCTTTGGAGAAGCTCTATAGCGAATGCTCAACTATGCAAAATTTATGAAGGAGATAATGTCTAAAAAAAGAGAATTAGAAGACTTTGAAACTGTGAAGCTCACTAAAGAATGTAGTACAATCCTTCAAAAAAAACTTCCTCAGAAATTGAAAGATCTGGGTAGCTTCACTATACCATGCAACATTAGATTTGAAATCTTTGAGAAGGCACTTTGTGGTTTAGGGCCTAGCATAAATATCGTGCCCTTATTAGTGTGCAAGAGGTTAGGTATGTCAGAAATCAAGCCAACCACAATTACTCTTCAGCTAGCAAACAAATTTTTGACATATCCAAAGGGTGTTATTGAAGATGTTTTAGTAAAGGTGGATAAATTCATATTTCAAGTTGACTTCGTGGTTTTGGACATGGAAGAAGACTATGAGATACCACTTATCCTTGGGAGACCATTTTTAGCTATAGGTCCTGCACTGATAGATGTACATAACGGAGAGCTGACCTTGAGAGTGAATGAAGAAAAAGTTATTTTCAATCTCCACAAAGTTATGAACTACCCCAATAACATGCCTGAATGCAAAAGGGTGGAAGTAATCAATTCTTGCATTGTTGAGGTTGTAGATGAATTGAGCTCCCAAGATGATTTGGTTGGATGTATTTCCTGTTCAATCTCCTTTCCCCAACCTATGTCTGAAGATGAGAAGCTAATTGTGCTAGTTTTAGAAGCATGCCCACCAGAGCTTAACAGTTTACATGTTCCACTGTCTGATGCTCATCAGTTATTTTCAATCTCCACAAAGTTATGAACTACCCCAATAACATGCCTGAATGCAAAAGGGTGGAAGTAATCAATTCTTGCATTGTTGAGGTTGTAGATGAATTGAGCTCCCAAGATGACTTGGTTGGATGTATTTCCTGTTCAATCTCCTTTCCCCAACCTATGTCTGAAGATGAGAAGCTAATTGTGTTAGTTTTAGAAGCATGCTTACTAGAGCTTAACAGTTTACATGTTCCATTGTCTGATGCTCATCAATCTGAAGATTTTCAAGATGTTTCTAGGGCCATTGATCTAAAATCCCTTCCTGAATATTTGAAATATGCTTATTTGGATGAAGTACGATCCCTACCAGTCATCATTTCCTCTTCATTAACCTCTGTCCAAGAAGAGAAGTTGTTGCATGAGCTGAATGATCACAAGGCTACTATCGGATGGACAATTGAAGATATAAAGGGTATAAGTCCAGTCATTTGCATGCACAAGATTTTATTGAAAGACTCACATAAGCCTATAGTAGAGCACCAACGAAGACTTAACCCAATCATGAAGGAAGTGGTGAAGAAGGAGGTAATGAAATGGTTGAATACAAGCATTATTTATGCCATTTCAGATTCACAGTGGGTTAGCCCCATTCATGTTGTGCCTAAGAAAAGAGGGATCACTGTGGTCACAAATGAAAAAGGAGAAACAATTGCTTCAAGGACAACTATCGGATGGCGTGTGTGCATTGATTATAGAAAATTGAATAAAACCACCCGGAAGGATCATTTTCTTTTGCCCTTTGTGGATCAAATGCTAGATAGGATTATTGAATATGACTTTTCTTGTTTCTTAGATTGGTACTCCAGGTATAATCAGATAGTCATTGCACCAGAAGATCAAGAGAAAACCACCTTCACTTGTCTATATGAGACTTATGCATTTCTTAGGATGTCATTTGATTTGTGCAATGTACCAGCCACATTTCGAAGATGTATAATGGCAATTTTTGCAGATATGATTGAAGATATCATAGAGGTGTTTATGGATGATTTTTCTATGTTTGGTGCTACATTTGAGGGATGTTTGCTTAATCTGGAAAAAGTTATCTCTCGTTGTAAGGAAGAGAACTTGGTTCTCAACTGGGAAAAATGTCACTTTATGGCTCGAGAGGGCATTGTTTTGGGCCACAAAGTTTCTGTTAATGGTCTTGAGGTTGACCGGGTAGAAATTCAAGTCAGTGAAAAGTTAGCACCTCCAACTTCAGTTCGTGAAGTGCGTAGTTTCTTGGGGCACACTGATTTTTATCGTAAATTTATTAAGAATTTCTCTCAAATCACTCGGCCATTATGCAGTTTGCTTGAAAAGGAAGTCGAATTCAACTTCACAATTGAATGTGTTGAAGCCTTCAATACACTAAAGAAGGCTCTAATATCCGCTCCTATTATGTCTATGCCAGTTTGGGGGAAAACTTTCGAGATAATGTGCAATGCTAGCGATTATGTTGTGGGAGCTATATTGGAACAAAGACGTGATAGAATGTTCAAGGCTATATACTATGCAAGCAAAACGCTGGATGATGCTCAAAAGAATTATAGTACAACTGAAAAGGAGCTGTTAGCTAATGTCTTTGCATGTGACAAGTTTCGGTCATACATTGTGGGTTCCAATGTTAAGGTTTTCACCGATCATGCCACTAGTCGTCAGCTCCTCACAAAAATGGATGCAAAGCCTAGACTGATAAGATAGATTTTGGTGTTGCAAAAGTTTGATATAGAGGTGATAGATAAAAAAAAAAGATACAGAGAATGTAATGGCATATCACTTGTCTCGCTTATCTAATGAAGCAACTCAGGATCCAAGGAGCATAGTGGAAGTTTTTCCTGATGAACACTTTTTGATTATCAGTAACAACGCACCATAGTACGCAAATTTTGACAATTATAAGGCCACGGGTGCTACCTCACCAGATTCGTCCCATAGCCGCCTCAAGCACTTTATACATGAAAGCAAGTTCTATCTTTGGAATGATCCCTTTCTCTACCAAAGATGCGCTAATAAAGTGATTCGTCGTTGCATTTCGAAAGAAAATTTTAACAAGGTCCTTCATGATTGTCATGCGTCACCGTATAGTGGTCATTACAGTCATCAACGTACAACGAGGCGTGTTCTTGAGAGCAGATTCTGTTGGCCGAGTATGCTGAAGGATGCTTATCAATTTGTGAAGGCATGTGAAGTGTGCCAGAAATAGGGCAACATCTCAAGGAAAAATGATATGCCTCTTACATCTTTTATGAAAATCAAATTATTTGATGTTTGGGGAGACCATCTGTAATACCCACAAATTTCAGTATTGTAATACTCGAAATTCGAAAAGAAAAAAAATTAAATTTTACTGTTACTGTTCAAATATACGGTTACTGTTCACAAATACGATCACTATTTTATCGGCAAACAAAATAACTTTCGGCGGGTTACTATAGCCATAGTAACAAACTATTTACAACTGTGTAGTTTCGTCTTTTTTTGCCAGAAAAATCTATATAAACCCTCCCTCCCCCTCATTTTGAAAATTCATTCCAGCAAGAAAGAAAGAATTTCTTTGCTTACTCTCTTCTCTTCTCTTGTTCTTTAGCTGTTTTAGACAACAAATATAGTAGTAGGAAGGGAAAAACCCTAGTTTTTGCATAGCAGTAGTGAAGATCTACTGTTGGGTGCCTCTTTTGAAGCAATTGGAGGGTGTTTCTGATCAAAGCAGGTATAATTACTCTGCTCTAGTCTTTATGTAA
>JAJIYU010015453.1:0-12678 GCA_030144865.1 Tinospora cordifolia
AAAAAAAATCCTTTTGTAGCTAATCATTTATTAGAATAAGATTTTGAATGGTTTGTTTATGTACGAAGTACCAAACATTAGGATTGGGTCCATATCAATGGATCATTTTTTAGTCATTCATTGAATGATAAATCACTACAAGTGACGGAGATAGACGATTTAAATAACGGACGATCCAATATTTTAAAATTGTATCTAGAACGACTGGAAAAGTGGAAAAAAGATCAGATATATACAGATCCTAAGTCTAAAGTTCATGGCCTCTCACTAGGCTTTGATTGTTAGAGAGTTTGGGTTGTAAAGGTAGTGAATGAAGATGCTGATTTATATAAACCAACATCAGAAATTTATTACTTGAGTGATGTTGTTGGAAGTATAAATATTTGGCCAAAGAAGTATATAAGACTATTGTAAATAATAATTACACTTTTTGATGGATTGTATTGTGACGACCCCAACCTTGGCCCATAGAACCCCCCTCAAGGCACTCTATGCTAGGTGGTCACTTAAAGGTATTATCCCTTCCCCAAGGATTTTCTTTTGCCTCTACGGAGATTCGAACCCAAGACCCGGGGCTCAAGTACTTAATTCTTTCATCATCCGCTAGGGTCGTCACATATATATATGTTTGATGGATTGTATATACTAAATGAGGCATTTGAAATAATAGAACAAATGTTTAATAATGTTTATTTTATATTATGAATTTTCAGATACAGGTAAATATATGCAATATATATTGTAGTTAAATATTTTTACAATTAAAAAAAATTGACACATATGTCAACGTTCAGTTTTCGTTGTAAGATACATAATATAACAACGTGTAGACGATTATTGTTGAAATACTGGAGCTTTCACAATGGACACAAACATGTTGTTAAGTAATGGATATACAACAACAACCACCTGACCATTGTTGAAAGGTTAAAAGGTTAGGTTTTCTACCACGTTCGCCCGTTGTTATAACACGTCTACAACAACAGGGACGATGATCGTTGTCAAATATTTCTTAAAAGATTAAAGCATTTAACAACGTGCGAACGTTATTGTGACCTCAATTTTTAGACCGATACACAATGCATTAAAACAACAGGCTCGTGACCATTGTTAAAGGTTAAAATTTTTACAACGTGCGTCTGTTGTTATAATATTTCAACAACAATAGGCATAGTGACCGTTGTCGAATATGTCTTTGAAGATTGAATTATTTAACAACAGGCAAACATTATTGTAACCTCACTCTTAGATCGATATACAACGCTTTACAATAACAGTCTGGTGACCGTTGTTAAAAATAGTCGGTCATTTAATAACACCTTGATCAATAACATCACCGTGAATATTGTCATATGAGTATAACAACGAACATTGCACGTTGTTGTAAGTGTTATTTCTTGTAGTGACCCATATATTGGCCAAGTTGAGATTGCCATTAGATTAGGTCATGATTACTACTTGCTCCATGATTCTCACATATATAAATCTACAAATTACCCCTACAAAGAAGATACAAGCAAATCCTCGAAGTTTTCGGAAAGAGGGAGTATCTCAAGTCCTTATTAGCAAGGATATTCTTGTCTAGCATATCTTCCATGCCTATATATACCGCTTAGGAGTAAAAACGAAAAATATTTCGTTGTAACTTTCACAAGCTCATTGTAAACTATTGAAAATTTTTCATAAAAAAGAAAGTTTTTCTCAGCTTTTCCTCGATTTTTATGTATTATTCTTTTTTCTGTCCTTTTTACCCTTCATTGGTCAATTTTTTTACCAACAATTTATTTATTTGTTTTTAAATTCAAGATCACTTTGGTGGATTTATAAGAGGTTGGGAAGAGTTCAAAAAGATTATTAAGATTGGGCTATAATTGATGATTTTGTGAAGATTGGGGCCTCGAAAGGATGAGAACTAGTTGGAGACCTTTTGGAATGTGCTCTATTCTGATAGCAACATTTCAATGATAGGAAAAGTAAAAGTTGTTATTCTAATCCCAAGTATATTCTTGAAAAGTAAAGTTCATTCACAATGCATTGGTGGTAGACCTTTCTCTAAAGGAATTTGGAACCCTAAAACTTTTTAATTCAAGAATTATCAGTTCAAAATTTGAAAAATAAGAAAGCAAAAGAACCAAGAATATTGAAACAGTAAAAAGAAGTTTCATTACAGAAATTTTGCACTATAAGTGAATAGTGAAAACTTCAAATACCAAATATGAGAAATGAGACATTGATCATGTAGACTTACTTGAAAGTAACTAGAATGTTACAGAAATTTTTCTAGTAAAGCCAAAAAAAAAAGGTTTTGTTATTATTTTTATGGTAGAATTCTAAATAGGTGCAATCTCAATAACAAATGCAAATTTTAGCACACAAATGCTAAAATGACTAGTAACTACATTCAACTACACTTTTCAAATATTTAATAATTATCATATATTAACTTATTTATTTGAATAATATAACACAATCTTAAGACATGTTTTAAACATTTTTAAAATAATTATCGTGTATTAACTTATTTCAAAATTTTTTGGTAAAGTCATTTATTTTTTACCAAAAAGTTGTGAACTTTGTTTAAACATTTCTAAATAATATTAAATTTTTTTTTCCGTAGCTGTGAAATACACTTTATATATTTTTGTTTTAGAAAGTTAATTCTGGAATCTGAAGCAAACAAGCTCTGTCCTTCCCGGTTGACTACATATTCATTCCCAAGTCAGTTAAACTATTGGGCTTTTCAAATGGTCCGAATCGCTTGGGCTTGATTCTGTAGCCCAACTTTGCGTCCGCTCTATAAATTCCACAACTGTGCGAGGGCAAGTGATTTTTACGTCTTTCTTATGGGGCGCCGCGATTACGATTCCGAAAACGGTGATTCGCCCGGGCGACGGCGACCGAGGCTCTTGTCGGCGGTAGAAATCTCTGAGCGGTCCCGTCGTCGCACCGATCGCTCTCCACGCCGGCGCCGCACACCGGACTCAGGTAACTCCTTGTCTCCCTCTTACTCTTCCGACGAGCACCGCCGTCGGAGTCCCAGTCGGAGCCCCTCTATTGGTCAACGGAACAGGTCCGACCTCGAATTTGATGGTTGCAACAATCGAGCCAATTCAAATGGATACAGAAACGCTAACCCTAGGAGCAGAAGCGTTAGCCCCGAAACCCTAACCCTAGGCGGGCGTAGATACAATCGCAGAGATCTGGAGGACCTAAGAGATGGACGAGCATGGGAGTCTGATTCGGACGAGGAATTGAAAGGGTTGAGTTACAGTGAGTACCGGCGGCTTAAGCGCCAGAAGATGAGAAAGAGTCTGAAGAATTGTATATGGAATGTTACGCCGAGTCCGCCCTGGAGTGATCGAGAGGAATCGGAGCCGTTGGATGAGCCGAGGGATTATAGGGATAAGGCTGTCGACGATGAGCCGAAAGCGGTAGAAAATGGAGGTAATGGTGGTAAGAGTTCTAGGTCTTGGGAGGAATCAAGTGGTTCATCGGATTCAGAGACGGGTAGTTCAGATTCGAGGAGAAAACAGAGGCGGAGGAAGAGTGGGAAAGAGAAGCGTAGAAGTTCCAGGTCCAGGAAAAGAAGTACGGATCAATCTAGTGATTCGGAGTCTAGTGATGAGACCAGTGATTCAGATTATTCAAGCGATGAAGATAGGAAGAGTAGGAAGAAGCGGCGTAGTGGGCGAAACAGGACTAAAAGCAGGCGCAGTGATAGGAGAATTAAAAGGAGGAATGCTGATTCTGAAGAAAGTGAGGATGTTGACGAATCTGATTCTAGCAAGTCTCTGGATAGTGATGTGAAAATTAAGAAGCGGAAGAATTTGAGTTCGTCTTCTAGGGCAAAGCGGAGTAGGAAGAAGAGAAGATCCAAATCGGTTTCAGAGAGTCCAGCGGAGAGTTCTGATCCAGATAATGAGGTGAATGGTGATGATGTGAAAAAAGTTGATGTTGATAGTGAGAAACTAGTCTTTAAAGAATTAATTGAATCACAGAAGAGAAATGCAGTGGATAATGAACCTTTTGTTGGGCCCGCTCCTTTACCAAGAGCAGAGGGACACATTAGCTATGGAGGTGCTCTTCGTCCTGGTGAAGGTGATGCTATTGCTCAGTATGTGCAGCAGGGAAAGCGTATCCCCCGAAGAGGAGAAGTTGGCCTTTCTGCTGAAGAGATTCAGAAATTTGAGAGTCTTGGGTATGTCATGAGTGGTAGTAGGCATCAAAGGATGAATGCCATTCGTATACGAAAGGAAAACCAAGTTTACAGTGCAGAGGACAAAAGGGCATTGGCTATGTTTAATTATGAAGAAAAAGCAAAACGTGAACATAAAGTTATGGCTGATTTGCAACGGCTAGTGCAACGCCATATCGGCCAAGATGTTGGTCCAACTCACGATCCTTTTGCTGGAAAATTCGGTGACACAGATGACAATTAAATGCTGGATTGCATTGGCATTTTTCAACTATGAATAGGAAGCAAAATGTGAAAACAAGTTATGGCTGATTTGCGACAAGTGGTGCTACATCATACGGCCAAATGTTGGTCCGATTCATCATTGATTTTCTGAAAAGTTTGGTGATGCAGATTATAAGTGGATGCTGATCCTCATGTATGTTGAATTGATAATTTTCAGATGCATCCTTGTATTTTCTATTGATAACTACTCTTATTGTCATGTTGTTGAGAAATTATTAGCAAACTCCTGCTATAATGTGTTTTGATATGTATTAATGACTCTTGCATGTAGAAGTGGAATATATATAGATATATATCAATCTCTAATTTTGTTAAGCTTATTCCACCTTTTTTTGGCTTGTGTGTATTCAACATGAAAGAGAGTGCAATTTTTATTATACTTCATTCTGATAAACAAATGATGGATGCGTTCATTCATGGCTCAATTAAGTTGTTTACTCTTTGTATTTCTTTCTCTTGTTTTTTTTTTTCTCTTCCATGTAGTTTGTTTGTTTGGCTTTATTTGAGGACCCAAGCAATTGATAACTTGTACTTCAAAACTTGCATAAAATTTTTCTCAGTTAATCAATTGAATAAGTATGAATAGATTAGTAGTAATTGGGAGAAAAGACCGTTGAGTTGAGACAGGAATAGTAAATTACTCAAGTGAAAATGAAATGGATCACATTTCTTTTTCCTTGAAAAGGAAACAAATTTATTAAAAAAATGATAAAGCAGTACAAGACCATTCTGCAATAGCCAACATGCGGACATTAGAAGTGCCCTACAACCAAAATTGAAAAACAGCAATGACATTAGACATGCACTCCAGTTAAAACTCATTTTTCAATACTTCCATTACTCTATCATAGGAGGAAGAAATAACCCATGGACTTGGTAATAGTGTTGTGTTGTTCCATAGATGTTCATTAATGTCATAAGAACCCTTTTTTAGGTTTTGGATAAGATGGGAAGATCCCACACCATCATTAGTGTCATTTGTAACTTTATAGCAACTAGTGGAGCATTAGATCCACCTTCTCAAAATTCCCTTGGCAGATGAGCGAGTGAAGAAAATATGTTTTACACATTATTTGTCTTGTAACCAGAAGTGACAAAAATTCCTTATATTCCCAGAGGAGGTTCTATCACGTTGAAACACTTTTTAATGGGATTTTAGCTTTAACTTGTAGTGACAAAGAAACTATCGATTTCACTTGCTGGGCTGGGAATGCTCGACTTATTAATATGTCCAATAAACTCCTTAGGGCTCACGTAGCTCATGTCACATTAATCGTATTTTGGGCTCACATCGAAGAGAAATATTTTTATCTATTTGTTAGTCTAATTCGTGGAATACCATTGAAGTGTGGAGGAGGAATTGTATTTAATTAAAATTAAGCACACACGGATAAAGCTAAAGCTAAATTGTCTACCATTTCCAAATGTGATTTTTATCTTATGATTGGTTGTGCCTTAGGGCATATCAATTGAAGTAGATTTTTATTTTTGATCAATCAAAACCCCTTCCTAAATTATATTGAACGTTCTCATAGGCATTCATCCAATAGGAATTCAACCTACGAATTTGCCAATTATGAGTTGGGGACTTTAACCAGTTAACCATTAATGTGTAACAGGGGAAATACTCCATTGTGGGAGCTTGGTGTTACAACCTATGCGTTTGTGCTTTTGTGTGCAAATAACCTCGGAAACACCTTAACCCTAGTTGCAACATTGACATGTTAAATGATATGTGATAGGGGAGGGGATTGTACAATGGTGAATCTTGGAGGATATCAAAATGGTTTTGGTTGTTAGAGAATTAGGATTGATAAGAGACCAAACGAGTCTATCCTTGCTATTTGACACACTAATTGGTTCAAGTCCAGTGAGGATATCTGATGTCTCCCTAAGTTCTCTATAGTTTCAAGCTGTAGAAAGGTGGAATTTCCAATTTTGTAAGGATTGAGAGGAGAGGCAAGGTTGAAGAAATGGAAAATTGGTAAATTTATAGAGTGCGAGTGGTGATAAAGGTCAGGGAAAGTATTTGCCAAAGGGGTATCCCTTAACCAAGGATCCTCCCTAAAGTGAAAAGTTTGACCATTAACCCATGATCTCATATGCTAGAGCAACTGGGGTGCCAAAGAAGAAATAAACATCCATGGTTCCATGGACAGCTTTATGATGATTTCCCATCTTCCCACTGCCTTCCGCCCTCTTCTTAAATCCGACGCTAACCCACAACCATACTTTGAATCACTTGAGCCCACAACTAGTCTTGCCCGAGGGAGTGCCTTCACAACCACTTCCCCAAAGAGTTGTATTCCTTGTTCGGCTTTTACTCTTCACGAGGCCCCCTTTGTTTAATCGCCTCTAGACCACACTCTATCTAATTAGGGCCATTGGTCCAATGCTGCTTTTACTTTCCACAAGAAAATCTTAAATCTCCTCTCCATCTCCTCTACCACCCTAGCTGGGAGTCTACCATGGCTAGGTGAAGGCAACGCGTCCAAAACTACTCATAGAGCTGTCACCCTATCTCCTTAAGTATTTTTTTTTTTTCCAACCTCATTTTCTCTTGTAAATCTTTGACTTAATCATATACCAGAATTGAAATGAATTTGGATTGCCTCCGCAAGGTTAGACCTAGGTATGCCATTGGCCATACACTTACTAAACGTACAACCTGATTTGCCCAACACTTCACTACATTAATCTGAAGTCCAGACATCAAACTAAATCAATGAGGTAATTGGATAGCATTCAAGATATTACCCTCTTCCACCTCCCAGGATAACAATGTGTTTTTCTCAAACTGCAAGTTATAAACTTCCACCTCCAAGAATAACTGCAAATGAGAAACTTTTACCTTTTCCTTGCTCCTGAAAACCATCCATGATTGTCTATTGCCTTGCTCTAGTGAACAATCTTCTTAAACAATCCACCGCTAAAACCAAGAAAAAAGAAAGGTGAAAGGGGATCACGTCTTAAACCTCTACACCAAGTGATTTTGTCCCTCAGTTTGCCATTGATCATGCTAGAAAAAGTAACTGAAAAATGTATGACACTTTAGCTTATATGTTGTCTTCATCTCTTTCAAGTTTTCACCAAAAGTTCCTGCTGGCCAAGAATGACTTGTGATGCTTTGTTTTGTGGGAAGGTGGTCATGTTGGTTGTATTGCAAGCATGTTTCCCTATTCCCATATGTTTGAAGGAAAACCTAAAGTTTTCATGTGCGAACCTGTTTAAAGTATCTATATTACTTTACACTTTATATTTAATGACAATGAGAGGCAGAAAAAGACTTAAATTACATATACAGAGATATTTAAGAAATAGATCTGTATATTGCTACTTGTATAATTGTTAGTGCAGCTTTCAGTAGACCATAATGGAGATATTGGTTCCATATAGTTATCTCCCACTTAATTGGAAATAGGCTCCAGTGAGTGTTTTGCTTCCGAATGATGAATGAAAGACCTAAGGTATAAAGTAATCGATGATTTATTAGCTACTATGAAGTTGGGTGGAAGATAAGAAGTATTAATAATTTAGCAAGTTAAAAATTATGTAGATTATGGGTATAAGAGGACAAACATCTTCATGTGGCAGTGGCTGCTACTTATTAATTTTGCTGAGGATATGAGACTTAGCATTGGACCTAACATTCACTGTCAAATCCATTATCCCTTCAAGTCATCAATTTGCAAAAACAATGAAACTACCAATGTCCTAAACCTAAATTGCAGCCCTTTTTGGTGGCTCTCAACGTAGAACTTCTCAATCTCTCATCCACTTTGTTTCTTATTCTTTTTTGATCTGTTTTTTCTTTTTTTGTATGTTTCTTCTTCTTCTTTGTTTTTTTTTAGGTTTTTCTTTTATTTGTTTTGGTTTTTTCGTCTGAAGTTAAAACCATCTTTTTGATCTAAATGACCAACCCAAGTTGGATTAGGGTCTTAGCTTGGTTCAGGTTGTGTTTCATCTTTTCCAACGTGAAATGCTTGGGTTGGGTTGAGTTTTTGCTCTAGTCGAACCTATTACATCCCTACTTCTAATCAAAACTATTATCTTATCTGACTCAAATGATTGACATAAAAGTTCAAAGAAAAGAAGAAGCATCTTTACACAGCCTTAATGACCCAGAAGAGGTTATGTCATGGTTCCAAGGGTGAAATGTTATGTTGCTTGGGGAATGAGGCCTCCTATTGGCTAGGATCATGTGATTGGAAGGATTATATGATGGACAATTAGCTTATTACATGAGAGTCAAACAAATTATTAGGTCAAATGGGGTGTTTTTAGAGCAGAAAGTGAAATATTTATATTAATAGAGAATTGAAACCAATGAACCAAAAATAATAATAATAATAATAATAATAATAATAATCTACCAACAATCTAGTTGACAAAATAGACCATGCTGCAGCCTAGAACCCAACATCCAGTAGATACAAGACAAACATCTATTTAATCACCGACCACTTAGCTCAAGAGAAACCAATGCCCAAGTTGGTTGAGAAAACCCATGAGTTAGCTATGAGCTTAGTAGCATCTCGCTATTGATCCCCATCCCTAGAATTATCTTGGAACGCTTTCACATTCTTTTCACATTATTTGTTACATACTTGGAATGTTGTCAAGGTGGTAAGACGGTTTAAGGCGCTAAGCCTTCATAAGGCGAGGCAAGGCCTAGGCGGTCATTAAAATAATTATTTGAAGGTCCCTGCAGAATTATTTATTTATTTATTAGTCATTCACTATATATATATATATATATATATATATATATATATATAATATTTATTTTTTTATAATTTTTTTATAATTATATAAATTATAAATAAAAAATTAATAAAAAGTAATATGTATTAGGTAATACATCATCATAAATTCATATACTTTATAACATTTTAAAAAGTCTATAAATTACAACTTCAAGTTCATTAGTCATCAACAAGAGGAATTTCTTTTAGAGCTTCAATATTGACATCTTCAAAAATATTATCATCATCAAACTCGTCTTTATCAACATCTTTGTTATATAACTCAACATCTCTGTTAGAATTTGATGAATCAAATAATAGCTCATCTTCATGCCTGTAGCTGCTTCTACCCACATCCCTTTGTTGTCTTGATCTTCTAGTATAGTACCTTAATTCTATGGGAGTCAAAGCTTCTTCCACTTGTGTCCATTTCAAATCTTTATCTTAATGAACTAACTCTTCAACATTTCTAGGTAGCCACTTATTATTGTCATCAATATCATCCAAAAGAATTGGGTCCAACTTTTTCTTCTTATTGTGTCGATCCACCAACTTTTGATTGTAACACATATACTAGATCATTCAACTTTTTTTGCTCTAATTTATTCCTTTTCTTTGAGTGGATCTAGAAGTCTACAAAAAAAAAAAAAAAAAAAAAAAAAAACCACCTTACATTACTACAATGTTATGAATATATATAAAAAGATCTAGTAAACTAAAAACTTAAGGCTTAAGCTAAAATATATAACTCACATGCTCGAATACACTCAAATTTCTTTCATATCCATTAGTGCTACATGTTGAGGAAAGAACTTTCAAAGCCAAATCTCGAAAATGTGGAGTTTGAGATCAAAAAAGACTACATTACAACACTTAACTGCATTACAACAATATAAAAAGACTAAATACTTTTGACGTACAATTAAAAAATAAACATAACTATATAAAATGAGACTTCTTAGTTGTTACTTGGTGTCATAGTCGTCCCTTTTTTACATGTTAAGCTTTTGCCAAAGTTGCCTTCAGCAACTAAATTCGACCCATCTCATCATAAATTTTATCAACAATTTTTAGACTTGGTGAAAACCTTTCCTCCACTTCATGTAGCCCATTTGAAACCTCTGAATCACGTTGCAAATTATTTCCGTAAAAAAAAATGGGGATTCAGATAATATCCAGCAGCATGAAGTGGGTGATGAAGTTGTAATCCCATCTTCTATCAATGATACGCTATATAGATGAGAATCTGTAATTTTTTAGAAATAAAAAATATTTAAAAGTTAGAACTTAGAAATTCAGAATTTGAATGCACCTACCTAATTAATAATCTTATGAAAAGATTATTATAAAAATATATATAGGAACTTACTCTTGATTGCCTTTTTTCAGGGCTTTTTTAATTGTTTCTTCAGCTCTATCCATTGCTTCATATATATATCATGGGGGTGCTTTTTCTACATTAACCAATCTCAAAACCTTTACCAAGGGGCCTGAGATTTTCATGGCATAGATAACCCCATTCCTAAAAGGATTTACGAAGATAATACCACATGTTCTTATTCCTTTGACATCACGAGGCCACTTAGAAGCATTTCATTCATCAAAAGTAAACATTTTTTTCAATGCATCTCTTTTCCTATAAATGCTTTGCAAAGTAAGAAATGAGGTGGCAAATCTTGTGATTGTAGGTCGGATGATATCACTATGATGTGTATGTCTTCATCAAATTCAAAACAAACCCATGATTATATATAAAGCCTGACAAAAAAATAGCCTTTTGAATCACTTCCTTCACCCTTAGAATGACACCAATGTCTTCTAACATTAAGTTTATGCAGTGTGTTGCGTAGGTAGTCCAAACTAGATGACATCTTCTTCCTGTAGCTACATATGCCGCTACATTATCCGTGATGACTTAGAACAACATTTTTCTCATCAACTTTCTAGACAATATCATCTAACAATTTAAAAAGAGTCTCTGCAGTCTTCACATATGAGGAAGCATCTATAGACTCTAATAATATTGTGTTAGAAGGACTGTTAACCAAAAATTAAGTAAAATCTTACTCCTCCTATCTGTCCAACCATCAGACATGATATTACAACTATATTTTGCCCAATAATCTTTGATAGGCTTCAACAGTTCATTAGTATATGTCAACTCCTCCTTCAAGAATGTTACCCTTCTTTCATGGTAACTAGATGACTTTAAACTAGGTCCAAACTGTCGAATAACTTCAATCATTATCTTGAAGCTCTTTGCTTTTAAAGCATTGAATGAAATTTCCTGTTGATACATCCACCACATTATATAATGACATACTTTCTTCCTCTCTGGCTTTTTTGTCATACTTTCAATTGTTATTTGTTTTCCTCAATTTCTTCACAATGCTTCTTCAGGATCAAGTTGAACAAAATGATCAATTGGACCCCTTCTTTTTAGGGGCCTTGGTGCACTTCCACTTCCACTTCCACTATGCGACACCACATTAATCTTATCATTGTCTTCATCATCAAAATCATCTCCTTCCATATAAAAATCTTGTTCTGCTTTACAAGAACCTGATGAACCCAATACATTTTTAGTGCCACTTCTTTTGAATTTTTTATAAGCGTTGCCCTACATTCATCTCTCACTGATTCAAAGCATCTTACACATGAAATTACATTTCCTCCTACGCCAGCCAAATGTTGCTTCAACCGGTTGATGCCTTCACTTGCTTTCTTGTGACAAAAGTTGCATGAACTTTACGTTTATTTGTTAGGTCATTCAAGTATGCATATTTTCACCCAATGTCTTTTGACTTCACACTTAAACCACAACTCTTGGATGTTATCTAGTGTTCTAATCTATACAAATTCATAAAAAAAATAAAATCATAAAAATTCATTAATGAACAAATTGATATACAAAATAGACAATTTAAAAAATAAAAATAATTTCACAAAAAATTATCAAGTAAAAAATTAAACAAAGAATGCATTGTTATCAGCCAATTCATGCAGAGAGATAGTCCTTTCGCCAATTGATGCACAGAGAAACAAAAGAATTTGCAGCCGAAAGTGTATCTACAAAGAGAGACTAAGAGAGACACCGACACTGAGAGGCGTAGCTGAGACTAAGAGAGAGAGAGAGAGAGAGAGAGAGAGAGAGAGAGAGAGAGAGAGCAGAAAAGAGGAGAGAGCTTAGAAAGAGGGAGAGAGCAGGGAGGCAGAGAACGCGGAGAGAGCAGAGAGAGCTAAGAGAACAAAGAGAGAGTCGAGAAGGGAGAGAGCAGAGAAACAGAGAGAAGGGAGAGAGCAGAGGTTGCAGAGAAGAGAGAGAGCAGAGAGAGTCAAGAAGGGAAAGATAGAGACAGAGACAGAGAGAGCAGAGAGCAGTGAGACGGAGACAATCGCGGAAGTCACCGGAGTCAGTGGAGGAGTCGTCGAAGTCGCAGAGCTGCTGGTCGC
>JAJIYU010015454.1:0-12695 GCA_030144865.1 Tinospora cordifolia
TGTGTGTGTGTGTGTGTGTGTGTGTGTGTGTGTAGAAGGAACAATATTAATGAAGTGAGGAATGAGGGTCTCATTTTGGAAAAAAAAATTAAAATGATGATGCATGTATATATATATATATATATATATATATATATATGTGTGTGTGTGTGTGTGTGTGTGTGTGTGTGTGTAGGGGGCTTAACTGATGAGGAGAAATAAATAAATAAAAGAATGAAAATGAATATGATGATAATGTCTTCATTTTGTTTAAAAAAAAAAGGAAAAAAGAGGATAATAGCATGTTGTGTCAAGATATGGGAAAAAATGACTTTGACTATTATGGCATTGGACCCACCACCTTGGTTGGCTATAAATAGGTATCAAAAATATTGTTCTCCTCTCGTTCTCTCAAACCACTTCATCCGGCAAAGAAAAAAAGGGAAGCGAGGAAATAAAACTAAAGAGGGGAAATGAAAAAGGGAAGAAGGAAAGAAAGAAAAGGAAGGAAAAAAGGGGAAAAGAAAAGAAAAGGAAGGAAAAAAGGAAAAAGAAACAACTTCTTTTATAATGAAATCAGTCATTTTAAGTGAGTTAATCTTACATCTTTTTAATACAAGATAGTTATAAAAGTTTTGAATTCAAGCTTTTCTGGTATAGTTTTCTATAGAAGTGTTAGTCTATTCTATGATCCAAAACTATGATGTATTTTCACTTAAAGCAAAACTATACAATATGTATATTGTTGTTTTTATATCAGCAAATAGAACATAGAAATATAGTTTATTTGTACCCATGTAGTTCTTAAGAATTTATCTGGTAATTGGAAGTTGACATATAGGGGGTATATGTATTTATATTAAAACTTTAATTAACCGGTATTGAAATGTCACGAATAAAATTCTGGACTCAATAAAACCAAAATTCAGATTTTTGGAGATCAATTAATATATTAAATTTGCATTTATTCAATTTGAAGAAATTAATAGATTGATAATAATTGTAAATGAGATTATGTAAAGTAATGTATGCATTAAGTAATGTTATATATATAATGATATATATAATATTGTATAACACTATGAAATAGTTCACTTCGAAAAAAGGGTGCATAATATAGGGAATAATTAATTTTTCCTATTTACTTTATTGTACTGCAAAACTTTGAAAAGGTTGGATATTATATACCAAAAGTGAGACACGTGTCAACGATATAAGTTTTGGTATTTGGGTCGATATTAGGAGTTTAATTGTACCAATTGATCTTGTTGATCGCGTTCGACCCTGTTAATCATCTAGGTCAGTGAATGTTAGGCATGATTAGAATTGACTGTATTGATCAAATCAATAAATGGACCACAATTAATTGAGTCAATCATTTGATTAACCAAGGACCATAAAGTTAGATTTGAGTCAAGTTTCATATAGATATTAAAAAACCATGTTGATTATGCAAGATCAAACCTTAGCGAAACGCAAATGGTTACGAGAGGAACTCCGAGAGCTGAGCATCTTTATAAGTAGTATTTTTTAATTTATCACTTAAAACTTGCTATTCTATTCATAAATGGAATGTTATTACATATTGAAATGCATTTGCAATCTTTAAATGAGTTTTTAAATAAAAATATACACTGAATTTCAACATCTGAAGCACGGATTAAGGTATTGAATATAGTTGAGCATTAAGGACCGAATGTCGTAGTACTTGGAGGTACATTCTGTGCAGGTCTTTCACTTGGCCCACTTATTGAGGATCTGAGGCTGCCATACATAAGGTATGTGCTAGTAGATCCTCAGAATATTGTATAAGAATACACCTAACTATTTGGCAGCCTGCTCGAGTGGATTTTTTATTGCCTTGGAGGCTAGTGAGAGCCTTGGCATGTGTTTTCATCATTAAAATTGTTTTCAAAATAAAAAATGGACGACTACATTATAGATTTAAAATTCATTAGCTGTTACAGCACTCGCATAATATTATTGTTCATGCATATATAACATTGTTTTATAAAATTTTTGATTTAAGTTATAGATTAGACTATATTACTCACTGAGCCATTTTAGACAATTTTGGCTCACTACTCTAACATTTCATGTTTTTCTACTATGAACAAAGGCAAAAAGGTGGCTATAGCGTAAGGCTACATTCTCAATTTTTTTGGGTAGGTTTTCTACGTAATTCATTATTTTGAGAGTTAGTATCATATATAGGGGGTAAGGAAACCATTGTAAATATTTTGACTTAGACATTTCTGCTATGACTATGTTTAGCGCACTATATATAACCAACTTTTGGGTTGAATTAAATTTCTGCTGCAATTATTTGTTTTATTTACTTTCACATTCTCTTATGATTACTCTGATTTTGTTATGTATAGTGTTGTGAAATAGGCTTAACAATGTTCTAGCGAGCTTGGCTTGCAAGTGAATTTGTCAGGGTGTGTCAATTAGTTCATCCTTCTCTCTAGGGAAGATGTCTCCCACACGAATATATTATATAAGGCTTGCCCCTCAAATTCACCTTACATATCCCACATTAGTTTGCATGAAAAAGAATGGGGTGGATCTCATTTATAAGGCTTCTCCCTTTGGAAAGCAAAATGAAATTGAATCTTCTTTCTAATATCCCACATTGGATAACACAAAAGAGAGAATGAGGCGGATGCCACATGTAAGGCTTTTTCCCCTTGTATGCAATTGCATCTTTCTTCTTCTTTCATTTGCAAGTATGCACATATATCTTGAACTAGACCTGACCTACCTTGACCAACCTGTTGGTCGGGTTTGTGATTTTCTGTTAGGAGATCTGATTGAAGTCGGGTGAAATTATTTATTACTCGACATTGTTGGATTAGGTGAGATTTTATATCAAACCCGACTTGGCCTGACCTGCTTTTAGTCCTAATAATATCTTTTAGTTCTTCAAATTAATGTTTTTCTCCTTTGTATTGCCATATTTTAGGCATCCCTCTAATAAGTTTCTTACATATTTATTTGTAAGTCTATCCAAAAGAGAATGAATGAATGAAAGAATGTAACAACCCAAGCCCAAAAGCCCTCGGCACTAGTAAGGCTCGCAATTGTTCATTTAGCCCAGACATCAATCTAGTTTTGGACTAATGTGATATATTACAATCCACCCCCCTTGGAGTAGTCTTGTCCTCATGACTCACACCGTCGCCACACTTAGAGCGGCTCTGATACCATTTGTAACACCCCAAGCCTACAACTCGACTATATTGTCCCCACCTTAAATATACCCAATGTTCAGGATTTTATTCTTAGCGAGACTTGAACTCGAGCCCTCCAAAAGGCCTCGTCGATTGTAGCTACTAGCAAATGCACCTATAGCCCAGGCAACACTCTGTAGCCAGCTCGATGTGGGATTATTACAATCCACACCCTTTGGGAGTAGTATTATCCTCAAGACTCACACCTCCATCACACACAAAGCGGCTCTAATCTCATCTGTAACACCTTGAGCCCATAACTTGACGATATTGTTCCCACCTTAGACGCGCCCAATGTACGGGATTTTGTTCTTAGTGAGACTTGAACCCGAGCCCCCCAAAAGGCCTCGTTGATTGTAGCTACCCGCAAAGGCTCGTATAGCCCAGGCAACACTCCATTGCTAGCCCGATGTGGGATTATTATAATCCACCCCCCTTGGGAGCAGTCCTGTCCTCAAGACTCGTACCTCCGTCACACACAAAGCGGCTCTGATACTATTTGTAACTACTCAGGCCCACTACGTACCGATATTGTCCCCACCTTAGCCATCACTGACTGGGTGTAGGGTTTTATTCTTGACAAGACTCGAGCCTTAGTCTTCCAACAGCGCTTAGCACTAATAAGACTCGCACTTACTTATTTAGCTCAGGCATCAATCTAATGTCAGACCGATATGAGATATTACAAAAAAACTCTTATGTTATTTACTTTAATTCATGGATTTTTTATTTGTTTTTTTATTCTCTTTTATTTTAAAAAAATAAGTTCCTTCGTTCTCTTTGTTCACACTTGAACATAATATTAGAAAAATCAAATGAGTGAATGTTATATGTTTTCAAAAGTTATTCGGTATACAATTAAAAAAATGGCAAACAAAAAATTGAGGAAGTTCATTTTGCCAAATATTCAAAATTAATCCAAAATTAACATTCATGTTGTGAATCTAACTAGAACTAATTGAAAAATGCACGAAACTCTCATGAGAAGAAGAAGAAGAAGAAATACTCAAGAACACCAAAGATAAAAGATAATTTCGAGAGAGAATTGCTCTCTTTGTTAATGATTTCTATAAAATACAAGACCTCTTTATATAAATTTTTAGAATGAGGGATTATATCAATCATAATGATAATATTTAAATAATCTCATTAATTTGGATATTATGAGATTTATATGTTACAAAATATTAAATGTTAAGGGGATACAGAGGCATTCAATATAATTATTTATAACACTCCACCTTTAAATGCCTTTTATATGAGAATATGTCTCATTAAAACCTTACTAGATAAAACCCAATGAAAAAAAATCTAAAAAGAAAAATAATACATATTCTTACGGAGTCTTATAATATTGTTAGAAGTGTCTCATTAAAAACCATGTAAGAAAAACCCAATGGAACAAAACCTTAGCTAAGGGATAAAAAGTATAATGCACTAATCAATAACTCTTCTTTATTCTCCCCCAGATGATGATCTCATTTAAGATCTCTTAGCCGATGCATCCCAATTTTATGAACAAACTTTTCAAATAATGTAGTCGGTAAAACCTTTGTAAACATATTTGGCAAATTGTCATTTGAACGAATTTGTTGAACTTCAATATCACCATTCATTTAAAGATCATGTGTGAAGAAGAACTTTGGCGAAATATGTTTTATTCCATCTCCTTTCATGTATCCTCCTTTTAGTTGTGTGATGCAAGCAACATTATCTTCATACAATATTGTTGGAGCATCATTCTTCGAAGATAAATCATAAGTCCCTTCAACATGTTGAGTCATTGATCTTAACCAAACTTACCCTCGACTTGTTACATGAGTTGCTACTATTTTAACATGATTTGATGATGTAGCAACTAATGTTTGTTTGGTAGACCTCTAAGATATAATAGTACTACCATATGTGAATACATAACCTGTTTGAGATCTTGCTTTATATGGATCGAATAAATATCTTGTATCTACATAACCAACTAATTGCTTTCAAGATTCATTTGAATAAAATAAAGTCACATCAATTGTTCATTGGAGATATTTGAACACATGTTTAACTTCATTCCAATGTCTTCTTGAAGGTGAAGAACTATACTTTGCTAAACAATTCACAAAAAATGTTATATCGAGTCATGTATTGTTAGCAATATACATTAATGCACCAATGACATTGAGATATGATACTTCGGGACCAAGTAATTCGTTATCATCTTTTTGAGGCTGAAAATAATCTTTATTCACATCAAGTGAATGAACAACCATTGGAATACTCAAAGGATGAGCTTTATCCATGTAAAATCGTTTCAAGATTTTTTATATATATAAGTTGATTAATGAATATGAATTCTACTTGTAAAATGTTTGATCTGCAAGTTGAGCCAAAACTTCGTTTTACTTAGATCTGTCATTTCAAATTCTTTATTTAGATAATCTACTACTTTTAAAAGTTCATCAAAACTCTCAATAATGTTCAAATCATCAATAGATACATCAATTATGACAAATGTGGATCCAATTTTCTTGATGAAAACATATAGACAAATTAGATCATTTATAACCTTCTTTCAACAAATACTCACTGCAACAATTATACTGCATTTGTTCAAATTGTTTTAGTTCATATAAAGATATTTGTAACTTTATTGAATAAATTCATTGAAAATTTGAGTTAGGTGCGACAGTCATCTAAAATCCTTATAGGATTTCATATAAATATCACCATTAAGAGATTTGTACAAGTAGGTTGTTACTACATATATTAGACACATTTAAAATTTTTCTTGGGCTACCAAGCTCATAAGATATCTAAATGTGATTGCATCTACCACGAGAGAATATGTTTCCTAATAATCAATGACTCCATTATTCTCATTTCATTTTTGCACAAAAACCCATTTATCTCCTATAGGAGTTACACCTTCAAGTGTTTGGATTGTGGGTTCAAAAACATTACGTTTTGCGAGTGGGTCTAACTCTACCTGGATTGCATTTTTTTATTTTTGCTAGTCACATCTTTTACGACATTCTTCAACAGAGTTAGCTTCAAAATCCTCGCTTTCATTTAAAACATCAAGAGCTACTTTATATGCAAATATGTCATCAATAATCTTTTCTTTTCAATTTTATCTCATCCACATGGTGATATAACTAACTGAGATTTCTTTGTTATTTTTAGGTACATGTACCTTTTCTTGGGTTTTGTTATTAGTTATACCATTGATCTCTTCAGGAGTATCTACCCTTTGATTTGGACATCCTTATTGGTTGCTCCTTTTTTTTGAAGATTTTTATATTTGGAACCAATTGATCTACCACACTTCAAGCGTAGCTTAGATTCATTTGCAACAAATTGTCCTTCAGGAACTTCAATATAAGCTAGAGCATTGACAGCGTGTATATGTGATCTAATCACTCATTTAAGGTCAGTGAATGCATTTGACAATCTATTTGCAGTATTTTGCAAATGAATTATCTTTTGAACTTTATATTCACATTGTTTTGCTCGAGGATCAAATTGGGATAGTGATGAAGCATTTCAATTTATTTCTTCTTCCAACTGTTTATTCTCTCCTCCTAATGTTAGAAAAATTGTCTTATCAAAATGACAGTCAGCAAATCCGTAAAAATATCTTTAGTCACTGGTGCAAAATACTTAATTATTGATGGAAAATCATATCCAACATATATACTTAACCTCCTTTGAGGATACATCTTAATGCATTGTGGTGGAGCAATTGGAATATGTATGGAACATCCAAAAATTCTTAGATGAAAAATATTTGACTTCAGACCATGAGCCAATCGCAAAGGGGAGAATTTATGATGATTCGTTAGCCTGATGCGTATAAGACTTGTTGTATGTAAAATAACACTTCTCCATATAGAAATAGGGAGTTTTGTTCTCATAATCAATGGTGTAGCTATTAATTAAAGGTACTTAAGAAATCATGGTATCATGACAGATTTTTCCTAAAATTTTCTAAGTATCAGATTAGCATGTCCCACAACCTACTTTGAAGTCATTTTTGATGTGCTTCAAGTGCTCATTAGCTATTTATCATAAAAACAAGATTTAAAGTAGACATTGTAAGCTTTAAAACGAGCTATGGTACCTCAAGATTGAACTTCGGATGAGTGAGATATCAACCTCGCAAGACTGGACGAACTCACTGGTCTGATTTTTCTTGGTTCATCCGTGACGAACAACCGATCTTCGTGGTGATTTTCATCTCAACAGGATAGTGCTTTTGTCCAACGGTTTGCATAAACTTGAAGAGGGAAATGAGCTCTTTCAAAGACCCCCAGATCCCCAAATTCCCAGCTTAGACAAGAAAGATATGAGGGGTGAAAGGTAGCTCGTTCAAACTGGATTTTTGCACCAAAAACCAGGTTTTTGTGTTGTTTGGGAGGGGATTTGCATGAACCAAAACGTGCCACTTGGCCGGGGAATGGCCAGGTATGGTGGTTGCTTGGTTAGAGTTCACGGGGTGCAGGTGGTGGCGTGCCAGCGACATCCATCGGTGACCCAAATCAGGAGGCAAAGTCTGCTCCTGTCATGCTTGTTGCAGATGGTGGCTGAAGGAAAGAAGAAAGGAAAAAGAAAGAAGAGGGGAGAGGAAAGAAAGGGGAGCGGGCCGGGCTTGGCCCGCTCGGCCCAGCCCACACGGGCTGTGAGTCAGCCCATGAGAGAATTTCAAATTTTTTTTTCTTTTCTTATACACACACACACACACACACACACACACACACACACACACACATATATATATATATATATATATATATAATTTGAATTTTTTTCTAAAATTATTAAAATCATTAATAAGTCACCTTTTCATCAAATCTTCCAATTATACATCAATTTTTATTATTTAAATAATTATTTTCTCCAAAATTGAATAATTACCCAAAATTTACATTTTTCATCTAAAAATTTCATTAATTACTCTAAAAATTTCAGAGTTATTCCAAAAATTCAACAATCAATCCTAAAAATAATTTCTCTCAAGAAATTATATTTTCTTTCAAATTTCATATATTTTCTCCTCAAAATTGTATTTTTTCACATTATTCTAATTTTCTTCAATAAATAATTTAAAATTAAAAAAATTGAGAAAAATTCATACATTTTCACTAAAATTCTAGAAAATTCAAACATTAGACCGTATAATTTTTGTATATCAAATCATGGGTTGTCACATAAATAGAAAATATTTCAATGAAAAATAATATTTCATAGAAAAAATTCAACTTGAGAATGAATTAGTGAAAGAAGGTGAGAAATTATGAATTGTTTTGTAGGAAAATTGTTGAATGAAAAGACGATTCTGAAGGAACACTAATAGTGAAGATGTAGGAACCAACAAGGAAGGTGGAAATGAACCTTCTCGTGGATAACCTTTTTCTTTTGAAATTTGGGCATGAAGTACGCATGAACAAGGTGCTACGCAATAACCCATGGAGTTATGATAGCAGATAGATATTACTAAATAAACGCAAGAGGTGATGAAGTTTTCGAACGATACATTTTGGTTGAAATACATAACTTGCCATTTGCATGAGTAAAAAGGAGAATATGACTCAAATTCGGTTCACAACAAGGACATGCCCTAGATGTTGATATCCTTCATGATGGAAACTGTAGGGGAGACACTTGAGATTTCAGATAGAGTGTGACATAAGGAAACCTCTTGTGAGGGGACTAAAGGTTACACGCCTAGTAAACAAAGTGTAGAAAGGAGGAGGCCTAAGTAGACATGTTGATCATGTCATAAGGACTCGGAGGAGGAAGTGGAGCAACCTCGATCATCCAAAAAAAACTAAGCAATAACACGACCGTGGTCACAAGCATCATCGTCAAGAATAAGAACCAAATATCTAAAGGAGGAATATTAATGTCAATTGAAGTGTCATCATCCTTTTCGAGTGACACCGCAACCGACATAACATTTTAAATGTGTTACACAATGGTACCAAAAACCTTGTCAATCATTATTAAAAGGAAATATATTTTTTAAAAAAATTTGACTAGGTATTCCCTAAAAATTCACCATTTTACCAATTCAAGTATTAACTAATAAACCACTAGTCAATGTTTAAAAAATAGCATTTAGCATATCCACAATAACATCTAAAATATGTGCACATCCCACCTAGATGATAATACGTACATATCATGGTGGTTTAGTTATATTTAATTATCAAAAAACTGTCAAGTTCTAGATGCATAGACTACAACCCAAAATAACAAAGCATACCTTAAAAGAAAGTCAAGAATCTACAACTATTACTCCAAAGCTTTTCCCTTCTCTTTGTTGTCAGAACCAATATGTATACACACAAGTTTTTTTTATAAAGAAATAATTATTATCCTATGAGGGTTGTACATTGGAATTTAGTGGATATCCTTTTTATGGAAAATTAGCTTGAGCACTAAGAAAGCTCAAGTAGGTGATGTCCAATGCATATTGATCAAGAGAAGACAAGTGGCATGAAATGAAACAAGGTGGCATAAAGTATTTGCTCATTTCAAGCTTAAATAATTTTTTAACATCCTTGATTTCTATGTCACTATAATACCTTGCCTCCCCTTGTGGCCCAACTAGTCCCAGTTTTAGAGGGTAAGATTATTGAAATGCCCTCTAACCAATAACATGCGACACATTAATGTTACGTGCAAAATATAATATCAATCATTATGAGCCACCCGAGAGGCAGAACGTCACTTTATTCTCTTTTTTTTATGTTCCAACTCTGTGAGACATCTTGATCACAATAACTCATATAGATTTCATATGAAACAGTTTGAAACCTTTTGATAAGATGAATCAATTCTATTATTTGAAAATCAATCTCAATATTCAAGAGGTATAAAAAACCTTCGAGTTTATTACAATAAAATAACATCAAAACTGACAAAGGAAACTAAGGCTAACATACCTGACTTAAACAAAGTTATGAAACTAGAAAGAAGACTCTGAAATTAATTCTCATCATCCAAGCAGCTTCTGATAAGTAGTTGCATGAAATATTAAAAAAAGGGGGTGAGTTCAAGAGCCTAGTGGATCATTCAAAATATTTAAATCATTATTTCAATTAAATAAAACATACATGTCAAACACTTTCATAGATTAGGTAGTTTAAACAATTAGTTGTTTAGCAATTGAAAATAAGACTAAAAGGAATCCTCCTCAATGTTCCAAATCTTGGGAGTGAGGTCAATCCAAATGATCAAACCCTCCATCTGTGAAGTGGGGTCAATTCAAACACTCAGTTCATTGATCGAGGAAGTGGTCAATCCAAATGCTCAGTTCTAAATCAAGAAATTCAATAACTAGCAAGTTGGGTCTGGATTAGAATACTCACGATGAAATCCATCACCGCAACGGTATGCGGTTATAGTCTTTATCAATATTTTTTTAGTGAAAAATCTCAATAATAATAGGTTTAATTAGATATAAAACAGGAAAATAACCTGTGAGCATGGTAAACATCATTCTATCTTTCTCATAGGCATATTATTTAATCATTCATATAGCAATGATCATGATATCTCATACACATCATTGAGTCATACATCAACATGCATTCATCATACAACTCTAAGCATGGACATTCAAGGCATAACATATACATTCAATTCAAAATATAGTCTTAGCCTACAAGCATACATACATGTATTATTTGAATCAAGATAATAATTTAAAACTTTGAAATCATCTTAACCTTATGTATAGTTTCTCCTAATCCTTGTATTTTTGTTCGAGCCTTCTTGAGTCTTCAACGTTTTTTGATCTGTTGAATCCTCTGGTTGCTCCAAAAGACCGTCCAAAACTATATTTTTGCAACTGCTATGTAGTATTTTGGGTTTTCTTTCTTCCGACTACTGTGTTGTTGTGTGGGACAACTTGGGAATAAAAGTGTGCCAAGAAAATGGCTAGGGGAGCAAGAAGAGAAGAGAACTTGTGCTTGCCTGAGTGATGAGAATGGGTTGCTCATGCTAGGTTTATATAGAGTTTAATTAGGTTGAGTTTAGGAAGTTTGGTGTTGTTTCCTTGGTAAAAATCTTTCCTAAACTCTTTTGCTTTCAATTTTAGTTGTTTCTTGGGAAAAAAAGTATTAGTAAGTGATGGTTTAGCAATAACTCACGCACATAATGATTTTGAGAATTTTACATATCTATTTTCGCGCAAGTTTTTACGTATTACCGTGGTAACCAAACCACAGTGTTTTCTTTGGTAATTCTAGGAAATTTTCACATTGTTGCGATAGTGTTTTTCATTATCTCAGTTACCAGTAAGTTGTCTTTGCACAATTTTCTGTGTTTTGTTCAGTTTAGCTACCCCTTCATACATTGAATTGTACATCTTCCACAACATTATTTTTATGATTTTCCTAAGGTTTATTTTATTTGAATTATTTTATTTTATTATCTAACAAAATTTCAGGGTATTACAGTCACTATGGTTAACTTGATTAATTTTTAACCGTGATTGATAATTGTTGACTATGGTTAGTTTTGTGATTAACTAGGGTAATTCTATAACTAATTTAAGGGTCAAAATTTTGAATTATTGTAGTGGGAAAGGTTAGAGTAGCTTCAAAAGCATAATTTGCAAAGTTTGTTACTTCTCGATGAAATATATTTTTGATCTTCCATGTTTTCGCATAGGGACCTCGATGAGGCTATCAGTTCCTCAATAATAAGTGTATCATAGGCAATGTTAAAAACTCATCTTTCTCTTTTTTCCATTAACGATTTTAATTACTGTTGCAAAATTTGACCAATCACAAGAAAAGGAAAATAGTAGAAACAAAATGAAAAAGGAGAATGCAAAAGAAGAAGGATTTGAAGGGAAAAACCAAGAAAAAAATTGTCTTATTTATTACTATAGAGAATTTTTGTTGAATCAATTATGTCGCCTCCTTTGGCTTCTAGATGTGCCTATTTATAAATGTAATATGCGATCAATATTTTTGTGATTACTCTAATGAGATAGAATTCTATTTTGATAATGAAGCTATTGATTTTTCAAATTCATATCCTAATTGATATAGATGACTTTGCTCCTATTCTTTGGGTATTATCTCCTATTTTTTGCCAACAATGTCAACCTCCTAATTTTCAACTAGCTTGGCCTAACTAAATTGTTAATGTTAATGTTGTAGATCAAACATAGCTTCTAGAATGGTTGAGCTATCTAATGAATTTAGCTCTTCATGAGCTTGGCCCTTGATGAGATATTAAATGAAATTTGTGATTCATCAACTCGACGATGTCAAGTTGAATGTAGTGGACCTTCTTGTCTAGTTTGCCTCATTTTTTGAATTTCATTGATCTTGAGCTCCAACTGTCGAGACCCCTTCCCTAGGATGAAGGGCAAACCGACCGGCACAGTATCCCAACAAACCCGCTCGCAAGCCGAGCTTGCCAAGACACTGTTAAGCCTCAATCATACTACCTACATTACACACTATCAGAGTAATC
>JAJIYU010015455.1:0-12720 GCA_030144865.1 Tinospora cordifolia
TTTGATTATGTACTTTCTCTTCTTTTTATTTAATAAAGAGTTTGATTTTTCTTTATTTCCTAATATTGTCTTGTATTTATGAAAAGATATATTCTTTAAATCACTCATAGAAATGAAATATTGAAAAATGGAATGTCAAGTGTGTGTCACTTGTAAAGTAGCATGGACCCAACCCGCATATTGGTTAAGTCCACTGTCAAAAAGAACAGTGGTTAGGTCCAACACTCAAATCAAAGAAACATGGGGGTTGGGGTGTTACATGTCAGGATTGACAACAAAGAGGACTGGGTTTCAAGAATGATCCCATTTCACAGAGAAGGGTTTGAGTTTCAAGATTGATCTCTCTCCCCAGATCTGGAGCACAAAGGTTAACCCTTTCGGTCTAATTAACGACTGTTGATAAATAAATGTTTGAAACGCCTAATGAATGATAAGTGTTTGCATGTTTAGTGTTTGATTTAAATAATGCTATTGATATACTGTGTATGATCTACTGCGCTCTTGAGCTCACCTACTCACTCATTTTCAGGTATCTATTGAAGACGTTGTTTTGGCACATGAATGTAAAAAAAATAAACTTTAATTGTTATTTCAATTGTAGGGCTTGTGACCCACCATATTTGATCATTTCAGATGTTGGTCCTTAGGCCAGATAGTATTTGTATTATCAAAAGTTGGCTATGGGCCCACAAGATTGATCATAAATTAATGTCTTCAATTATTATGTAATCCTAAGATTATTGTTGTTCTATTTTTAAACATCTGTATTTATACTTTATTTTGTACCTTGGGATATAATCTGGTAAAACTAACAGATGTGATAAATGATGAAAAGAAAAAGTAATATCCCCAGTTCTCAGATAGAAAGTAGGATTGATTGCACTCGAAGGTAATAACGTCTCAAGCTACGAGACAACCACATCACCTATGACGTATGTGACAGATTTGGGAGCTGGGGTGTTACAAACTCTGCCAAGTATAAGTACTTGCTCCAATTCCCCTTGAAATCTAAAACACAAGACCTCAACATAACCTCTAAAATCTGGGTAACTCTCTCAGACTAACCATCGGTTTAAGGTGAAATGTTGTACTCATGGTGAGCTTAGTACCCATCTCCTTCTGTACACTCTACCATAACTGTGAATTGAAGCAAAAGTTTCTATCAGACACAATAGTCTTGGGCACACCATTAAGCCTAACGATATTCTTTCATATAAATTTCTCCTAGCTTACTGACTTGGTTTGTGGATCTAATCGGCAAGAAGTAAGCCACTTTAGTGAGACAATCCACAATCACCCAAACAGTATCTTCTCTTTTCTGATTCTTGGGCAATCCACTGACAAAATCTATGGAAATGTTATCCCACTTCCATTCAGGGATAGGGAGTGGTTGTAACATTCTAGAGGGTTTCTAATTGTTTGCTTTTACTTGATGACATGTTAAACACTTGTCAACATGCTTAGTTACGTCCCTCTTCATTCTTCTCCACCAGTAAGTTTTTTTGAGGTTTTGAAAACATCTTATCTCTGCCTGGATGCATTGTATACTTGGTTTAGTGAGCCTCATCCAGTATGGTCTACTTACTCTGTCCATTCTGAGGTACACAGATTCTCACCCCGAGCCTTAGGATATTCTCAACATCTAACCTAAAGTCAGAATGCTTACCCTGTTCAACTCTTTTCATTAGACCCACAAGCCACTTGTTTTGCCTCTGTTCCTCCTTAGTCTGATGTAGTAGATCCGGTTGGCAAGACATGCTGTAAAGGTAGGCTTGCTTGTCATTCAAGGTTATACCCAGCCTAACATCTTTGATCAACTGGAACATTTGGCCCTTTTCTTCCTGCTGGTGGTTGAACTTTCTATTCAAGGCATCAGCCATCACATTGGCCTTCCCCGGATGGTAGCGTAATTAGAAATCATAGTCCTTGAGGATTTTTATCCACCTACGTTGCTTGAGGTTCAACTCTTTTTGGTTGTAGATATATTTCAAGCTCTTATGATCTGAAAACAGATCAAATTTTTCACCATAAAGGTAGTGTCTCCAAATTTTCAAGGCAAATACGATGGTTGCTAATTATAAGTCGTGAATAGGTAATTCTTCTCATGGATCTTCAGTTGTCATGAGGCGTAAGTGACTACTTGTCTTTCCTGCATCAACACTGCTCCAAGTTCGCTCAGCGAGGTATCAATATAGAGGGTATAGGTAACACCATGTGTTGGAGTGACTAGGACAAGGGCCGTAGTCAATCTCTTCTTCAATCCTTGGAATGATTGTTCACACTTTTCATTCCAATCGAACTTAACTCCCTTCCTAGTAAGCTTGGTTATAGGTTTTGCTAGTTTGAAAAAATCTTGGATGAACCTTTTGTAGTACCCAGCGAGACCTAAAAAGCTCCTAATATCTATAACTATCGTAGGTTACTTCCAATCCATAACCGCTTCCAACTTCTTTGAATCTATAGAGATGCCTTTTGTTGATACTACATGGCAAAGAACCTTGACTGTCTTCATCCAGAACTCACACTTGCTGAATTTGGCATATAATCGATGCCTTTTGAGGGTCTCCAACACTATTTGCAAGTATTCTAAGTGTTCCGCCTCTGACTTGGAGTAGATTAGAATGTCATCTATGAATACAACCACAAATTGGTCGAGATACTATCTAAACACTCGATTCATAAAGTCCATGAATGTTACTAGGGCATTGGTCAAACCAAAGGGCATTACGGTGAACTCAAAGTGTCCATATCTTGTTATGAAGGTAGTCTTGTGTATATCAGACTCCTTGATTCTTAACTAGTGATATCTTGACCTAAGATCAATCTTTGAGAAATGGGTAGCTCCTCTCAATTGATCAAATAGGTCTTCAATTCTTGGCAAAGGATATTTATTCTTCACTATAGCTTGGTTCAACTTCCGATAATCAACATAAAGTCTCATAAAACCATCTTTCTTCTTTACAAACATTACCGGAGCTCCCCAAGGTGACTCACTCAGCCTGATAAAGCCTTTTTCTCTAAGCTCGTCGAGTTGAGACTTCAACTAGATCAGTTCTACTGGTGCCATTCTGTAAGGAGGTATGGCGATAGGGTTAGTTCCAAGGTGAAGTTCAATCTTGAACTCTAACTCTCTAGCAGGTGGTAGTCCAGGTAAGTCGTCTAGGAACACATCTTCATACTGACTAACCATTGCTAGGTCTTGGATTTTCTTTAGTTCAATAGGTTCTTCCTCGAAAAGTTTCTCGAACTCATTTTTCTACCTTAAGCAGTTCAACATGGCTATGGTTGGACTTCTTGGTACTCTTCGTATATCCCCATTGATTCTATAGGTTTCCCCCAAATGTAGGGTTATGGTCACCTGTCTTTTAGGACAATCTTTCTGGGCTTGGCACTAGTCTAACCAATCCATTCCTAAGATTATATCATAGCCATAAAAAGGTAAGATAAATAGGTTAACTGTTAAGAGTTTATCCCCAAACCTTAGGTCACAACTACACATTCTTTTCGAAGTCACAGTCGTCCCTATTGGTGTGGACACATTCAAAGTTACAGGTAGTGTTTTTGTCACAAGTTGTAACCTATCAGCTAGCTCTTTGGAAATAAAAGATTTAGAGGCACCTGAGTTAGACAACAATTTCACGGCAACATTAAACAACAAAAATGTACCTTCTACTATAGGAACCAGGTCTTCCTGAGCCTCAACAACAAACATTCTGGCCTAGTTCTGCCCACGGCCCTGGTTATGCTCCTGATTAGCATTCGGCTGCTATTGCCTCCCCTGAGGATGATCGTTCTGACCTCCTCCCTACTGTGGTTGTTGTTGAGGAACTCGAGCTTGTACATTAGGACAATCTAGCCAGATGACCCTTCTAGTTGCACACAAAACAAAACCCTTGCTTCGTTGCTTGTTTCCTTAAATCGTTCTTGGACTGCCCTGTTTCTATGTATGTAGTGCTTTCCCACCATTCTTTCTTTTTTTCTGAGCCCCTTGATCATTTTCATTCCCGAGCCACTTGTTCTTCCCCCTCAACCTTTGTTTCAGGTTGAGTTCTTGTTCTAGTGTTAGAGCCTTTTCTACGACATCATTGTAAGTCGTTAGGCCCAGAGTCTTCACTATTTTTTAGATCTCCATCTTGAGACCTTGTGCGAATCTATTTGTAACACTCCAACCCCTGTATCTTTTAAGTAGTGTACATTGCCATCATTCTCTTGACAGTGGACTTAACAAAACGGCGGGTTGGGTTGGTGCTACATTACAAGTGACACACACTTGTTCTTTTCTTTTCAATATCTCGAGCCTTTGTATAAAAATTCAAGAATACAAGATTTTCAATAAAATCAAGGCAAATTAAAAGAGATAAAGAAATTCAAACTATTTTATTCATAATAGAAATTGAGAGTACTAAACTCTTCAAAAAGAACTAATGGTTACAGCGGAAGACTTCAAAATACTTTTCAGTAGAAAAGTATAAAAACTTTGGGCATCATGCCCTAAAAATTTTTTTTTAAAAAATATAATACTGTAGAAACTTTCTAGAGAACTATCTATATTCAACTGCTCCATGGGTTCATGTTCCTGAAAAATAAGAAAGGAAGGAGTGAGCACATAGCCCAGTTGATCCTTTTCAAACTACCATCTTTCCATTTCAAACCAATAACACATTCATAATTCAAACACTTGCATACATTAGGCGTTTTAAACAACATTTTTGTTAAAGTTTGAGATTTTAGACCAAAAGGATTTTTAAGCCCTTGATGTTCTTAATAAAGTACCTCCTCAGATTGAAATATAGCTCTTCTTAGCCAATTTCATTGGACTTTTGGACTTCAAGAGAACTTACCCACCAACCAAGTACTTTGGTCTTAAAACCATATGAACTAATCATATGAAAAGAACATCCATAGCAACCCACATGTTTACTATGATGGTACGTGGTTATTTTCACTATCTTCTTTTATTAATTCTTGAATCATCAATTAAACTTCAAAATATGAAGTTAAGATCAATAAAATTCAGAATATAAGCATTATGAAAATCAAATCATGGAACATCCATAATCATACGTCATTCCTTGAAATAAAACCTAAGCATGATACTAAACATGGCATGATCATTATGAATGCATATATTTGAACAAGAATCAAATATGAAATTGAAATATGTTTTAGAATACTAGAACTGAAATTATTTTAATTTCAAAAACCAAACAAACAATGAACATGCTAGCAATTCGAATATGAAAAAGGGTGTTAGAAAAATCACTTCCACCTTGTGACGCTTTCTTCCTGAATTTCAGCAACAATTCCCCCCACGTACTGATGCCAATGAAGATCGCCCAATATAATTCCCAATTCGAGAGCTTCTCACACACACAAGAAGGGAAAGATGGGAAAAGGTGCCAAGAAGAAGGCTTTGAGAAAACAAGAGGAGAATTCAACTCTTATTTTTTTGAATGAATGAAATTAAGAGCCTAGGGGGGTTTATATAGGTTTTCCAAGGAAGAAAATTAGAAAGTTTTGTGTCCTTTGAAGAAAATACCCTAATTCTCCATAATTTCGTACTTTCTAATTTTTGGAGCAAAATGAGTATTTTTTGAAATTTTTTCAAATTTTAGAAATATTTTTCAGAATTTAGAAACTATTTTTTAAAATTTTTAGAATTTTTTTGTATTTTTTGTTATTTTTTGGTAGTTTTCGTAATTTAAATTTTAGATTTAATCTGGTTCTTAGGATTTTGCTTGAGACACGCATTCGGTTTTGATCGGAACCATTGGATTGATCTCGGATCAATGAATAGAAATCGAATTCTCGATTTCAGCCGTTGGATTTCCTCAAGCGCATCAACGATCGCAATCTAATCAAAATGGCTTTGATCTGAACCATCTGATGATCCTCGAGCGCATCAACGTTCGCAATCTAATCACGCGGCTTTGATATGAACTGTCTGATGATCCTCGAGCGCAGCACTGTTCACGATCTCTCAACCTGGTTTCGATCTCAACCGTCCGATGATCCTCGATCACAGTGTGCAGATCTAATTTTGCGATCAACGAACTCTTTTCTGGCCGCACGATCATCATCGAGTTTCGTACGCGAATCTCTGGCCGTTTGATCTTGCTAATTCGGTGTGCTCGTGCGTACATGTGGATCTAATCTTGGCCGTAGGTTGGTGGGATCAGATTCCAGATCTATGATTCACAGTATTTTGAGTTCGTTTTTGATTTTTCAACCAAATTTGTTGCTTTCTTTTCGGATTTCTTTTCAAATCTCGATCCTAATTGACTTTCTAATCCTGTTTTTATAAAAAAATTGCACATATCCTTGTGTTTTTGGCTATGATCCCATTTTATGCATTATAATCATATTTTTTCTTCGAAAAATCCACTAAATTGATTTTTATTCCTTACTTGGGTAACTAGGACTTGTCAAAATTTTCATTCGTCAATTCTATATGATTTTCTAAGTGAAAAAAATTAAATTTTCATATGAATTTTTTGAGATGTTACAGCCTACCCTCCTTAGAAAAATTTCATCCTCGAAATTTGTACATATTTAGGTATTCCTCATGAATAGATGCGGGTACTTGGTCTTCATCTCGCTTTTGAGTTCCCACGTGGCTTCTTCTATCTTATGATGTTTCCATAATACCTTCACTAATGGGATATCCTTTGTTCTTAGATTTCGTACCTTGTGGTCAAAGATTCTAAACTATTGTTTCCTCGTAAGTAGCATCATCTTGAATATTCACTTCCTCCTAGTGAATGATGTGAGAGGGGTCAGGTTCGTATTTTCTCAACATGGATACATGGAATACGTTATGTGCTGAAGTCATCCGGTTTGGTAGGTCTAACTCATAAGCACATTCCCCGATTCTTCTAAGTATTTCAAAGGGTCCAACAAACCTTGGAGATAACTTCCCTTTGAATCTAAACCTTTTGATACCCTTCTGAGGACTAATCCTCAGAAATACTTTGACCCCAACTTGGAACTCTAATGATCTTCTCCTTTTGTCTGCATAGCTCTTTTGACGGCTCTACATAGTAGTTAGTCTCTTTTGTATTAACTTGACTTGGTTGCTCGTTTCTTCCACCATGTTTGGCCCAGTTAATACTTGATCTTCAAGTTCAGCCCAACAGGTAGGTGATTTGCAGGGTCTTCCATAAAGAGCTTCGAATGGAGCCATTTTTATGCTTGCCTGATAACTGTTGTTATAGGCAAACTCTGCCAAGTGTAAGTACTTGCTCCATTCCCCTTGAAGTCTAAAACGCAAAACCTCAACACATCTTCCAAAATCTGGATAACTCTCTCAGACTGGCCATCTATCTGAGGGTGAAATGCTGTACTCATAGTGAGCTTAGTACCCATCTCTTTTTGTAGACTTTGCTAGAACTGGGAAGTGAAGCGAGAGTCTCTGTCAGACATGATAGTCTTGGGTACACCATGAAGTTTGACGATTTCTTTCACATAGATTTCTCCCAGCTTGCTCACTTGGTCTGTGGATCTAATTGGCAAGAAGTGAGCCACTTTGGTGAGACAATCCATTATCACCCAAATAGTGTCTTTTGCTTTTTGGTTCATGGGTAAACCACTGACAAAGTCTATGGCAATGTTATCCCACTTCCATTCAGGGATTGAGAGTGGTTGTAACATTCCACAGGGTTTCTGGTGTTCTGCTTTCACTTGTTGGCATATTAAGCACTTATAGATGTGTTTAGCTATGTCCCTTTTCATTCCTCTCCACCAATAGATTTTCCTGAGATTCTGGTACATCTTATCCCCACCAGGGTGCATGATATACTTAGTCTAATGAGCTTCATCAAGTATTATTTGCTTGCTCTGTCCTTGCTGAGGTATACATATCCTTTCCCCGAGTCTCAGGAAGTTTTAAGCATCCATCCTGAAATCAGTATGTTTTCCTTGCGTGACTCCATCGTTTAGTTGAGCAAGCCACTTTTCTTGCTTCTGTTCATCCCTGATCTAATGTAATAGGTCCGGTTGGCAAGACATATTGTAAAGATAGGCTTCTTTCTTGTTAAGGTTTACACCCAACCTAAAATCTTCAATCAACTGGTACATCTGACCTTTTTCTTCTTCCTGTTTGTTGAACTTCTTACTCAAGGCATCAACCACTACATTAGCCTTCCTCGAACGGTAGTGTAGTTGAAAATCATAGTCTTTCAAGAACTCTATCCATCTCCGTTGCCCGAGGTTCAACTCCTTCTGGGTGTAGATGTACTTCAAGCTCTTATGATATGAAAATAGCTCAAATTTCTCACCATAAAGGTAGTGTCTCCAAATCTTCAGGGCAAACACAATGGCCGCTAGCTCTAGGTCGTGAGTAGGGTAATTTCTCTCATGGACCTTTAGTTGTCTCGAAGCATAAGCGACTACTTGTCTTTCCTACATCAACACTACTCCAAGCCCACTCAACGAAGCATCAGTATAGAGTATGTAAGTAACACCAGGAGTTGGGGTAACTAGAACAGGAGCTGTAGTCAATCTTGTCTTCAGTTCTTAGAATGACTATTCACATTTCTTATCCCATTAGAACTTAACTCCTTTTTTGGTCAACTTAGTCATATGTTCTGCCAACTTGGAAAAGTCCTTAATGAACCTTCTATAATAGCATGCCAAGCCCAAGAAACTTCTGATTTCTGTTATTGTTTTGGGTTGCTTCCAGTTCATAATAGCTTCCACTTTCTCTAGATCTACAGAGATGCCTTTTGCTGACACAACGTGGCCAAGGAACTTGACAGTTTCCATCCAAAACTCACACTTACTGAATTTAGCATATATCTGGTTTCTTCTGAGGGTTTCTAGCACGATCCTCAAGTGTTATAGGTGCTCAGCTTCTGACTTAGAGTAGATTAGGATATCATCCACGAATACCACTACAAAGTGGTCACGGTACAATCTGAACACTCGGTTTATCAAATCCATGAAGGCTACCGGGGCATTGGTCAGACCAAAGGGCATCACGATGAACTTGAACTGTCCATATCTTGTTCTAAAGGCTGTCTTGTGGATGCCAGACTCTCGAATCCTCAGCTGATGATATCCTAACCTAAGATCAATTTTAGAGAAATGAGTGGCTCCTCATAATTGATCAAATAGGTCGTCAATCCTTGGTAAAGGATATTTATTCTTTATGGTAGCTTGATTCAACTTTCAGTAGTTGACACACAATCGCAAGGAACCATCCTTCTTTTTCACAAACAGTACTAAGGCTCCCCAGGGTGATTCATGATTCACTTGGCCTAATAAAACCTTTCTCCTTGAACTCGTTTAGTTGAGTTTTCAAATCAATTAGTTCTGCTGGCGCCATTCTATAAGGAGGTATGGCTATAGGGTTGGTTCTAGGGTGAAGTTTGATCTTGAACTCTAACTCTTTTGTTGGTGGTAGTCCAGGTAAGTCATTTGGGAACACATCCTTATACTCACTAACTACAGCTAGGTCATGAATATTCTTCAAGTCAGTTGATTCTTCTTCAAAGATTTCCTCGAATTCATCCCTCTACTTCAAGCAATTCAACAAGGCTAGGGTTGGACTCCTTGGTAGTCTCCGCATATCCCCATTGATTCTAAAGATCTCCCTAGAAGGTAATGTAATGGTTACTTGTCTCTTAAGACAATCTATCTTGGCATGGTACTGATCTAACCAATCCATCCCCAAGATTACATCATAGCCATAAAAGGTAGGGTATATAGGTCGACTGTTAAAAGTTTATCCCCAAACCTAAGGTCGTAACTACACATCTTTTTTGAAGTCACAATGGTCCCTATTGGTGTGGACACATTCAAAATCACAGGCATTGTTTTTGTCACAAGTTGTAACCTATCAGCTACTTTTTTAGAGATAAAAGATTTTGCGGCACTCGAGTCAAACAACAATCTCACAACAACATTAAAAAATAGGAATGTGCCTTCTACTGTAGGGGTCTGGTCTTCTTAGGTCTCAACCACGAACATTCTGGCCTGGTTCTAACCACGGCCCTAGTTTTGCCTTTAATTGGCATCCTGATTCTGTCTGGCTTGAGGTCGCCCATTTTGACTTCCCCCCTGAGTATTCTGTTGGTGCTGCTGGGGAGCCTGAGCTGGTGCAGTTGGGCAATTTTTTTGCCAAATGACCCTTCTGCTTGCATACGAAACATAATCCCAGCCTCTTAGCTTCTTCCCTTGACTCGTCTTTGTTCTGCCCCTATTTCTAAGTCTGTGGTGCCTTTCCACCACTCTTATTCTTTTTCTAGGCCTTTGGGTTCTCTATGTCATTACTAGGTCTCTTGTTCTTTTCCTCTCAACCTTTGTTCTAAGTTGAGTTCATACTCTAGGATCCCTATATGTCTTTAAGCTTAGAGTTATAACCAATTTTTGAATCTCAATCTTGAGATCCTGAGCAAACCAATTAGCTTTCATTCCTTCTTCTTAGATCTGCTCCCGAGAGAACTTATCCCATTTAGTAAATTTTCTCTTGTACTTAGCTATAGTTAAGTCCTTCTAATTCAATTTGATGAAGTCCTCTTGCTACTTCCACAGTGTTGTCTCTGGAAAGAACTTTTTGTGGAAGTCTTCTTTGAACTCTTTTCGGCTCACCTTTTCAACGTTAGTGTTTGTTTCAACAAACATTCGTACTACCATGACTCTAGATTCAGTTTCTAGGTTCTTAATTTGTTCAATGGCCTAAAGTCTTTCTTCTAGGTTCTTTTCATGTATGGGTACAAGATTTGGTCTCAAAGCAAATAAACAGTAAAACATGCATATCACAAAATCATACAATCAAGCTAGCACAGCAAAGTTCCAAGCTTCCACCTAAGCTTTCAGGTTCAAGTGTCCTATACCGCTCTACCCCTTCCACTTAGGCTTTCATTCAGAACAGAGCCGCACCCAAACAATTTCGCAAATTACTCGATAACTAAGGTTCCCGAGTCCACTATACTCAACTGTCCCATACTAGCGAGCATAGAGAAACCCATTCTGCCAAAGTTACTGATCATTCACCACACATGGTCCATCATTCTCCGAGTCCAGGCTTCCTCCATAACCTTGAATTCCTATGCATCCCATAAAACATAGAAACTGAAAATTATAGAAGCTTCCCAGTCTCGTGTCCTGATCAAACAATTTTCTGTTTTCATACAAGTTTTAGTCTCTAGCCTATGTCTTAGAGTTTTATGCTTTTGATCCATTGTGCCACCCATGGCTACACCTATTTCTACGTAAGTTCTTTTCTCTGGACCTAGGGTTTGATTCTGGTTGACTTACAACCTTTGTCTGGCTAAGATACCACCTTTGGCATCTTTTTCGACTTCTATTCAATTCCTTGCCCTAATTTTTCACCTTCTAATTTTTTTTTACCGAAAATAAGAGTGTTCTTCAACTCAGACCACTTATGTGAACTGGTGGGACAACCTCCAGATCGGGCGGCGAGAGCGAAGTCTGCTTAGCAACCGCGCTTTCTAGGGCGGGATAACCCACCTCCCTTTCAATGTTTAACTTTACTCGGGACAAGGCTTACTCACTATCAGCTCAACTTGTAGTCTTTGTATCCAAACAAAAATATTTTCAAAATATATATTTCCATTTTTTGAAAACCCTTTCTAAAACATTTTTCAAAAAATAGAAGGTAGGTGTAACACCCCGCCTCCCAAGTCCCATCTCCCACATCATCTGACTGTTCAACTCTCTTTGATCAAAATCTTGGGATGTCCGGGAGACGGGCCCGTGCTACATTTCCTTCTTGTTCGCCCCAAAATGCATTAGGGTTCCTATGTACAGTGGTCTATGTACAAAATGACATCATAGTAAATAAGATTCTTTATTTATTCATTTCAAAAATTCTGAGTACAATAATCCAATTACAGCGAAAATAAATTTAAAGTTGAAGATACATGATTTCACTTGGGCCGATGTGCCCTACATTAAAATAAACAAAAACTTTCAATGGAAAAATCTCCTCGCACACTGATTAATTTTCTGTTGTGAAAAATAAGGGGGTGAGCTACACAACCCAGTAAATCATTCCATCTATTTAATCCATTATTCCAACCAGGCAATGCAAGCAGATCAAACACTTCCAGAGATTAATTCGATTCACGCAACAGATTAATTTAGTCGTAATTTAGACCGAACGGGAATACCCTTTGTGCTCCAGATCTACGGAGAGAGATCAATTGTGAAACTCAAACCCATTTCGAGTGGGATCATTTTTGAAACCCTTTCTATGCTGGTGTCAGTATTGACAGCCAGATCCAATTCTACATGGAACACAGAAAGTCTCCCATACCGGTACGTGGTTGAAATCTCATTTAATCTGACTTTTGTGTGCAAGAGCATAGTAGATAAATATTTCAGCAGAAATTGAACATACCACAGTATAACATGATAAATCAATAGAAACACATATTTTCGATTTCTGATGTAGAAGATCGTACGAGACGCAACTACAGATCATACTCTCTCAAACATGAAAACGAATTTCGATTTTTGATGTAGAAGATCGTGCAAGACGCAACTACAAAACATACTCTCTCAAACAGGAAAACGACTTTCGATTTCTGATGTAGAAGATCGTACTAGACGCAACTACAGAGCATACTCTCTAGGTCATGTAATATGATGATTGAATGACATAAATGCAAAGAACAAGAATAAAAACATAAAAGATCAAGCTAACCAAACAAGCAAGCATTATCTAAATCAAAATAATAAATTAAAAGAAAGGAA